>JAULBS010115909.1:0-14621 GCA_032355785.1 Symmetromphalus regularis | reverse complement strand
GATGAACCAGTTGTGGACCACTGATTGGAATGGAAAATAGCCCAAACTGCAAATGGGTCCACTGAGAAGGATCGATCAGAAGGAATCATGGCTAGAGATTGAGTTTGATATCAAAATGTAAGAGACAATGAGTCCTTTCACTTGATACAATTTGTTTTCACCAACCACATGGCAATATGTACATTCAAAGAAAGTACAAATATTAAATTTGTGACATTTTTGACAAATTCTCAGAAAACATGTTATATGTGCATGCTCTCTATGTGTGTTTCTATCAGCCTAGGCCACAGATATTATAGTTGTGCAGTTCGAACAGTGATACCAAGACAGATCCTGTGATATTAGTGATAATAGATTGTTGTGAAACAAATTTAGCTGAATGAAATTGCGATTTTGGCTGAGGATTGTGAGAAATGTTAAGCATGTATAATAAATCTGATTGATGTTTTGAACATAACTTCAAAATATCTTTGAGCTACCACCTTTAGTTATGAAAGCTCAAAAATTACTGAAAATTTAATACGAAATAAAAATTGTCATATTTTACACTATCCCTAGGTACTTCAAGGGGCTATAACTGTAGATATTCATAGTGTGAAGTTAAAACTTTGCATACCTTCATTAAATATATTATAGTTAAGGTACAAAAAAAAATGTGAGGGGGGTCAGGTGTGAAGCACTGATTGGTTTTCTATGGAATGACACTAAATGTATCCAAAATAAAGGATATTAGTACTACGCTCCTTCACATACCTTGCATAACTTTTGCAAATAAAACTACGTGAATTTACTGTGCATAGATAATAGTATTTGCACATATAGCCACTGTCACATATATCATTACTGTACGACAACTATTACTCATAAACATAGCTGTTACTCACAGATTTTAAACTCATCTAAATAAATTATGTACATGTATGCCTGTCAAGGGCTCATTCACAATTCACAAAGTACAGGTGATGTCAATCCTATTAACATAGATATGATCCTTAGAGTTTATGTCTATACGTACATTCAAATGTTAACATAGAAACTTCTAATTCTAGGGTTGTGATTTAGATATAACCCTTAGAGTTTATTTATATGTACATGCAAATGAAACATAGAATAATTTTTAAATTCATTTGTCAAAATACTACTCAAGTTACTAATAATAGTCTATGTGCATGTGCTCATTTACATGTATATATAAAGGCCAATAGATAACTGAGCGTTCAGTCTTGAGGTTATTCCTGTACTTTATTTTATGATGACCCAACTGTCTGAGACTAGTGTCAAAATCAGTCCCCGAAGTAGGTAAACCGCCCATCTGTGGGAAATTCTCATCACAATTAAGAGTAGTCATGCAACTACTTTCAAAGACTTGTTGTTATTAAATAAAACAAACTTTACTTTCAAAGACTTGTGTGCAGGAGAAGCAGGTGGTCCATTCACCATAAGAACTCCCTGCTTGCTCCTAGACTGATCTAAAATTGAACATGGTTGCTGAATGTACCTAGTGTAAGAACTGTTAAAAAAATTAAACATCTGCACCATGACCTACAAAACATAACTTATTTGATTTGGTGTGGCTCTGTAACCCGTACAAGTGCAACACAGGATGATAAAGCAAAAAAAAGAGTAAAGTTTGTTTTATTTAATGACATCTCTAGAGCACACTGATTTTTATCTTATCATCAGCTATTGGACGTTAATCATATGGTCATTCTGACATATTTATTTAAAGGAAACCTGCTTGCCGCCACATAGGCTAGTCATTCCAATAAGCAGCAAGGAGTCTTTTATATACACCGTCACACAGATATGACAGCACATACCATGGGCTTTGATGAACCAGTTGTGGACCACCTGTTGGAATGGAAAATAGCCCAAACTTCAAATGGGTCCACCTGAGAAGGATCGATCCGACAACCAACCGCTTCACAGGTGGACATACTACTATTTGAGTTACATCCCACTCCCTGATGATAATGCAGCTCTTTTAATGTCTAACGATTTACAGTCTGCATACATACGCAAATGTTATGAGATCTGCATTCTAATAGAAATGTTAACACACACATGCATTTTTTTAAAAATATATCTTTCTGATCAATAAAGTGCACTGTGCTTAGTACACATACAGTAGTATTTAACCAAGTATACAGGTAATGAATATACGGTATGTATAAATAAAACATACAATGTACCAAAACTGTAAACTTTGATATACTACAATGGAGTAGGAAGGTGGAGAAAAGTGGGGGCACAAACAGACACATACATATATTTACATTGGAAAATGAATAAATATATACTAAATATCAAAAAAGTAGGGATGGAGGGTATATAAAAATAACTTTATTAACAAACCCAACAAGAAATAGTCAAACCTGCTCATTCCTGAAGTTGTATTAAGCAGCCACCAGTCTTAGAGGGTCATTTTATGTTGTCTCAATTTCATTTTAAAATAAAATAATAACTTGTATTAAGCAGCCACCAGTCTTAGAGGGTCATTTTATTTTGTCTCAATTTCATTTTAAAATAAAATAATAACTTGTATTAAGCAGCCACGTGTCTAGTGGCCACTGTAGTTTGTGGTAGATGTTTTACTTTGTCCACCATCTTGGATAATGCATACTATATTACAAACCAGCATCTGATTTGCTTGTTTATTATAATCCTTATTTGCTATATTAGATAATATAAATTAGCTTTTTACACTGAATTTCAGTTAATTTTTAACATCTCACCAATGTGTGACCCCCAATAGCCAATGTTTATTTTTTGTGCAGGGGGGAGTGTGGAGTCGTTAAACAAACAAACACAATTGCTATATAAGTGTACAGTAGAGAATGACTTCAGTGTACAGGTACATGAACATAACAAGAGTTTATGATTTGACAATCAATTAAATGTAAAAAAAATGCTAATAATTAATACAAACAAGGTAGAGTGTTTAATTTAGAAGTCTGCATGACCAAAAGCTTTAAGGAAAACTTGACAACATAAAAGTAGCTGACCATAGACCACAAAGCCAAGTGTCCTCCCCTTAGGACTCCAGGTTCAGGCAGAATGTACCCTAACCAATATGGATGTGGGCACATTCTAAAAACTTAAAGGATGGAAGGACTACAATGATATATAAAAATATAATAATCATACAGGCATACCTATATCATACTATATATCAAGATCATATTTACCCCACCATTATTACTTATAATTAAAAAGTCAATGTACAAGTGATGGAAAGAGATCAAAGGTTACAGGATATATAAATAGTCGGTATCATATCACAATATACCCATATATATACACATCAACACCCATTTTTTTCACCATTACTAATTGCATTGTAAGCCATGTTGACAAGCTACGAGAAATTCTTTTCAAAACCATCTGAGCATTTCTTGTAGATAAATATCCGATAGGTCAGCTGTTCGTAAGCGGTCATTATATAGGGATGTGTCATTGACCATGATCTTTGCTGGACCATGTAATGCTACACAAATAAAGTTTATTTGCAGTAAAGTATACGAGCTCTGGCATACCTGGCTAACACCAACAGACACTCTACAGGTGTGAAATGATAACAAGGATTCAGTGTGATGTGTTTCACATTCATGATGGCACGAACACATCGCTATGTACGCAACTTGAAAGAAGTGTGAAGTGCTGGTTATACGGTGGTAATAGGAACCAAGAATGATGATAGAATTAACCTATATGAAGTTCAAACACAGGTTTTAATGCAGTAATACAACAAATATGTAATGTCATACATGATAAAAGAGAGAAATGTGAAGAACGTCTTAGGCTAAATGTTTTTATTTTATTTTTTTAGATTATGGATCTTTGAAGCAAGATTCAGAAGACACTGGACATAATAAAAATAAAATTTCTTGTCATTTGTTCTGACTTACAGAAAATCACAGACTGATTTAATGGTTAAGTTGGTTGGTTGTACGTATTTTATATTATATCCAATTAAGGTTTAAGCACGCTGTCCTGAGCACACAACTCAGCTTCTCGTGCTTTCTGTTCAGGACATAGCAGGAGAGATGAAACACGCTGTCGTCACACTAATGCAGCTACTCTTATCGATAAACAGCAAGGGTTCTTTTATATGCACTATCCCATGAACATGGTAGCACATACCCCAGCCTTTTACAAACCAGTTGTGAACCTCTGGTCAATGTTAGAGGTATACACCTACCCACTGAGTGTTGTTGAGCACTCACTCTGCGATGGATCCGATACCAAGATTAAAAATCACTTGCCTTGACTGAGATTCTATTTTAGTATCTACCAACTGTGAGACCGACAGCTTAACCACTGCCCCACCAGGACCAGTAGTGATTTAATTTCCACACATCATCTGCATTTGGCATGCTTGGTTAGATTAGAATAGAATTTTCTTTATTTGCCTAAAAACAATACCAACTATTGGGAACAATAGCAAAGCAGTAATTACATCTCAATGAAAAATCCCACCTCATGACCCTCTTCACACACAGGAGACTACTCCAAAAGACTCTTCATTGTATGTGTGATCATTTTGTCAGCGATTAAATAATAAATTATAAACATAGCAAACAATAGTTTGTATTGATGTTACTGTAATATTTATACTAAATTAACTTCTTTTAAGTGTTTGGAGTCATATTTGAAACTGGAAATAGTGCTCATTGCACAATATCAAAATACATTGACTTGTTTCTTTGGATATCTTATATATAAAATCATGTGATCTTGCTAAAGATTTATGTTGCTAATATGTCACTGATATAGATTTCATTAAATTTTAAGGTCATTAACATTTTATGATTTATGGTACAGGAACTGTAATATTATACACAATAAGAAGGAGAAATGTGAAGAACCTGTTCTAATAATCAATTATTACATCCTAGTGTAATTGTAGAATTGGCATACATGTATATACTAGATCAAACAGATTTAATTGCAACACTTACACATCAACATTGTGTAATATTACATATAATAGAGGACTATAGCGGTGAAACATAACACATTTCCATATGCACGAAGGAAGTAAATACACCTGTGACAAATATAAAACTATACATATTTGTTACAGAATAGTGGGTTACATATAACTCAGATATGGGGAAAGAAAGAATAGGAGTGATGTTGTTTGACATATATAAATACACTCATTGATGTGTTGTTTAATACTAATTAAATTTAATCTGAAACATCTAAAATCCTTAAAAAATCTGAATGGTACAATATATGATGGGTATGTCCATTTTTTACTGAAGATAGAAAATTAATTTTTGCTATACCTTTTCTTCACTATTAATTAATTCATTCTACAACAACCAATAATCAACCAAATAGCTTGCCTCAAGTAACAGCAAAGTAAAAGAAAAGTTTGTTTTATGTAACAACACTTCCAGAGAACTTTGATTTTAATCTTATCATCGGCTATTGGATGTCAATAATATGGTCATTCTGACATATCAATTTAGAGGAAACCCACCGCAGCCACATAGGCTACTCTTTCTGATAAGTAGCAGGTGCTCTTTTATATGCCCTGTCCCATAGGCAGGACAGCACATACCACAGCTTTGATAAACTATAGACCACTGGCTGGAATGGAAAAATAGCCCAAACTGCAGATGGGTCCAGTGATCAAGTGACAGCCTTCAAAATGATATTTTTATACTGATATTTAATCTATATGTACTGCCTACCTCAAAAACTGTTGAAATGGTCAACTCTTCTGAAGTGCTGGAGTAGGTGCATGAGTCTAGAGATTGCAAATCATCCACTTGCGATTCATCATAGTAGGTGCCTAAGCTCTGTGCCTGAAGTAAGTTGCACCTACAGGTGTGTCTGGAGGTGACAGGTAACTCCACAACAGACGACCATCGGCGGGCATACATCACAAGTCATGCCCTGAACACCAAACAAAAAACTCCAATGCTATCTCAAAGTAGATTCCAATGGATTTTTCTCATCACTGCCTTCATGTGTAGAACTTTTAGAACTCCAAATATGCGTATGTAGGTAACACTTTCTGGATTGGAAAAGCTGTTGTAGTCACAAACCTCAAAGTACTGTTACAGTAGGACTCGCAACAACTCTAGATAATCCCAGGATGGAGGAAAAATTTGCGTTCCTGTTTTTTCTGAATAATTCAAATGAGCAGAGCCCTAAAATCACATCCATTGTCTCTATTCCATGAAATTTATGTTAACAATTCAAACCTACTGTTGGAAGTATTACAAACAGCAATGACGAAATATTCTATAGCACAATGGCATGTGCATGTACAAATATGCAGTTATGCTAACCTATAACTTTTACATAGAATGTATAAAGAACAAATTATCTTCTCACAGCTAGAGCAAATTTTAGGAAAAACAACAGATTAAAAAATTGACTCATTCATAGATTTGTGCAACTATCATAAATGTTCAATAAAAAACAAAAAAGGTATCACTTCAAATACCAAACTCCAACAGGCTTCTCTCTCCCTTGCTGTGAATGATCACATAATCCAAGAGAAACAAGAACTAAATCCAAAATATCTGTAAAGCGGAACCTGTGTATAGGTGCCGGCAGGATCTGTCACCTTCATGCAGGTAACTCTGTACCAGGTAACACACAAGAACTGACACACAACTCAAGTGTCATACAACGTTGAGGAGTTGAACTTGCGAGTGTCACAGTATACAAAACCAATGGTCCGTCAACAGCTGGGTGAAACACACTGCTATACATACACCCACAACTGCTTTTAATCTGCCGTTTTATGCAAGCTTGTCTATACCACATGCACTACCAGCTTTGAAATCAACCGACTGAGTTGACAGACAGTGTAAGAGATGAAATCACACAGGTATGCAAGAGTTACAGATGGCAAACGCATGCAAACAGGTGAAGTACCATCTCGCAAACCTGTTGGCCCCGATCAAAAGGTGCGATATCACTTTCTGTTCCATTAACCTCCAGTAAGTTATAAGTTGAGAGATTTTTTTTGTTATCAAGTTTACAAAAGCTAATTGCTGTGTTTTCTCAGCACCCAGATCTTTCTGCCAGTGAGAATGAAAGTAGTAGGTATACAGCGTATGACAAACACACCTGGTGCATACATACATATATACATACATACATGTATTTACCAGTATGTGATACAATGTCGTATAAACCCAGGTCTGCTATAGACCGGTCTGTTGTGCTAGGTTATCCATGTGTGACACAGAGAATACATCTATTCAAAATACTCTTCATCTGCTCAGTCAAACATAAAAAAACAACAATCTTGCGGTTCCTCTGTGTACCACCTACCACGTATAGTACCGCATATCACATAATAGAAAAACCTTTACGTCCAAACTAATATCTTGCAGCAGGCCCGTCACAGCTAATTTAGAACTGAAGGGGCCAGATTTAGAACAGGTTAGGCAATTGATAAATCTAAATACAGTCGAACCTGTATTAAACTGAAAGCTACTCCCACCTTCAACACAAAGTTGATCCTTTGGGCATAATCTTGGTCCTTTGGGCATCATTTTAGTCCTCTGGGTATAATTGTAGTCCTCTGGGTATAATTTTAGTCCTCTGGGTATAATTGTAGTCCTCTGGGTATAATTGTAGTCCTCTGGGTATAATTGTAGTCCTCTGGGCATAATTTTAGTCCATTGGGCATGTTCAAGGAGTTCTAGACATAATTTTGATGTTTTGGGTGCAATCTTGATCTTATTCTATGTTACAGGTACAATCTTGTCATCGGTTCACAAACCTGGAACTTTTGGTCACAATTTCAAGTAATCTTTTAAGATAAGTTCTTTGAAGACCGAGTTTGTGACCATGTTGAGCATGCTTGAACAGTTTACATGTGGAAACATGATTGGGTCCATGTTGCTACCTATTAAGTCGCCATTTAATCACACAACAAAACCTAGTCCTAATGAGCAGTCTAAGATGCATCCTTCACATGACATAGTCTAATCCATTAGAGGGAATCTTTTGGTGTTTTTTTCCTTGTAAATTTATCAGATCTCTTACTTATTAGCTAATCAAAAAGTATAAGATGCATCCTTCACATAACATTAAAGTCTAATCTATTAAAGGAAATGTGTTGGGGTTTTTTCTCCTGATAATAATATCAGGTCTGTTACTCATTAGCTAATCAAAAAGGATAGATTGTAAAGATCCTTTGATCTATTAAAAGACCTGCCTTGTTTTGTAATGCACATTTTTGTGAACATTTTGACAATGTCATTGAAATTTCATTTAAAAACATCAAGATTAACATCAGATGAATGCTGCAGGAAAATCTGAGATGATAATTTATAATCTATCCTGATTGCAATTTAAGCCTGTCTCAGTGGACATCAAACACCAGGTGCAGTGTTAACATCAACAAGGGAACTAAACAGGTCATGCAATACTGTAGTTTAAAATTATATAACTCACTTCAAAAAATGCATTACTTTTGCTATATATTTATAGAATGTTTTATATATCAATGATGCCTACCATATTATTAATGTGTTGTTTGATATAATCGTTGTATAATCATTGTTTTAGTAGATACAGTCTACAAAATCCACAAAATGGACCAACTAAAATTGGGGTTGTCGGATCGATCCTTCTCAGTAGACCCATTTGCAGTTTGGGCTATTTTCCTTTTCAACCAGTGGTCCACAACTGGTTCATCAAAGATCGTGATATGTGCTGTCCTGTCTGGGGGAAAGTGCAATTAAGAGACTACTTGCTGCTTATCAGAAAGAGTAGCCTATGTGGCAGAGACAGGTTTCCTCTAAATAAATATGTCACAGTGACCATATGATTGACGTTCAATAGACAATGATAAGATAAAAATCAATGTGCTCTAGAGGCACCATTAAATAAAACAAATTTTAATTTGATATAATCATTGTATAATTATACAGTCTACAAAAGCCACACAATGGACCTAAAATTGGCTGATGTCAGCATGTATTTTTTATGCATAGGTCGAAACACATTATTTGTATTGCAAAGGGACACATCTAAGTGTCTTTTGAGAGCAAAATTTAACATGGCTGGGATTCCTGGTTTTTTAGTGTCACAGACTATAAAATAAAAAATCCTGGATGTTTAGACCATATGGAAAATCATTCTTGGCTGGTTAGAAAAAAAAAATGAAATTTTTTACTATGCTTTTACATTGTACAGACATTGGGCTGATATATCATATAGAATTTATTGCAAGTCTCACTATACATTAACAAAGGAAATAATTTCTAAATGTGTCATTCAACATCAGATTTGCAGTCAATGTATAATAATTCATTACAACAGCCATGAATATCTTTTAGCATAATTCATAGTAGGAGTATTTTCATTTTATTGTGCCTATTTGTCCGCACTACAACAGAAGGATGTGTTGCATAATAAAGACACAGCTGGGTGCATTCTTGCCTCACAATGAAGCGAGTATATTTTAATACGCAGTGCAGGCATATGGCAAGTTCGGTTCTATAGATGTCATTCCAGCGACTTCGGATGATAAAAAAATCTGCACCTGAATATGATTTCACGTGTGACACATTTAGCATACAACAGAACATAGCAAATACCTTTATTTATATTCATTTCTCATGGTAATTAAAGGAATTTGGGCAGTAAGCCATTATTTACTTTTATTTATCATGTTAAATGTAAGATATCGGTCAGATGATTTAAATACCTAATGTTTCGTCCGTTACACATATATGTAAACTCATCAGTTTGAACAATTCTGAAATATATACGAAGTCATAACAGCCAACAGGGTAATTTGCAGTTTAGGCTATTTTCCATTTCAACCTGTGGTCCACAACTGGTTTATCAAAGACCATGGTATCACCATATGTGCTGTCCCATCTGTTGTAAATTGCATACAAAAGACCCCTTGTTGCTGACTTTCCCATGTTTAATTCAAACTCTGATAAGTTTTGAAGGATAAAATGACAGATGTATAACAGTTTCTATATATTTGGTGCATAAAATGTATGTTTAATACCCTTTAAGGGTATGGGGTGGGATCTAGCTAGAGGGTAGAGGTTCACCTGTGCAGTGACGGATTTATAACGGTGCAAAACGGCCAATTGCCAGAGGGGATCCCAGACTAAGAAAATTGTTGTCAAAAGTTATTCTTACAGTCATTAAAACTGAGAAAAATAAAATCAGACTTCTTCTTCAGAACCAAACATATATGTTTTTGAAAAAATGTGGTTTATCATTCCTATTAGTTCATTTTTTTATTTGTCATGTAATTTAACTTTTATATTGAGGGACCCCCAAACCTGAAGTATCCCGGGCCCCGAAGGTCTAAATCCGGCCCAGCATCTGAGGTGCTTTGGTCATGGACTGAACCTCCTATGTGGACTCATTCTCTATGTTTTTCCTGTCCCAACCAGTACCCTACAACTTGCCCTGCAACTGGTTTATCAAAAGCAGCAGTATGTGCTGTCCTGTCAATTTGAGAGTACATATAATAGATCCCTTGCTGCTAAAGGATAAATGTAGCTGGTTTCCCATGAAGACTATGTGTCAGAATTGGTAAATGTCTAACCTCCAATGTCAATGATAAAAAAAATGAAATTTATAAAACAATTTCTTTTTTTTTTAAAGGTACAGTTAAGTGCCCATTAATTCAACGCATTTACTTAAAAGAACATTCTTTAAAAGTATCTATTAATTTAACACACAAATACAACAACTAATTTCAAAATCATTCTAAGTTAGCTATCAAGAGTACTCATAACTTTTTTAAGTTATATTTTTATGAAGACTTGCATATTTGGAATGTAAAAATTATTTCTGAAGACAAAACATAAACACATGGCAAAAATTAAATCATACGAGTAATGATGAAAATATACCTTTAAAACTACGTGTAAAATTGCAAGAAAAGTTGAAAATTTGTACTATAATGTATAAGTGAATGTATCATCTAATATCAAATGCTATATTTCAATAAGCATTCTAAATAAATTAAACTAATAGATCCACGTAGATCCTGGCCGCATTCCGTTAAGGCCATGATAAATTAATTTTGTTTCGGGTTCCACAAAGTTTAAAAATTAATGAGGAAGGCAGGAAAACACAAGGGGTTTCTTTTTAACACAAGTTTAAATACCATGAAATTGTACCCAAGAGAGTATTGTAGGAGAGTTAAATTTTGTGTAACAGCAGTGACCTGAAAACTTCATCGCATTCTTCAAAATATCCAAGTAATTTGCTTCTAAATCGGTTGAAATATAAAGCGTAAACAATTTTTATGCAATTATTGTAAGTTCAAGTTGAACAAAAATTCGATAAAAATATAATTTGCACTAACGATTTGATACGAGCATCACAGAAAATCAGTAAGAGGGGTTGACACGAAACACAAAATTAATTTATGAGGGCCTAATAAATAATTACAGAGGATGTAGATAACAAATATTTGAATATGTTACCTCTCAGATATTGACAATTATTATGGAGAAAAAAGTAAATATGTATACTATAGCCTACATGTACACTGAACATAACAGAAATAATAAATTGACTCTCTGTATATTTAATAAGCACAATATATATGTATGGAATGATTCATTAAATGGTAGATGATATTGTTGAATCGATACATGTAACATTAATGAGAATACAGTGGATGTATCTCTTAAAACAAAAACTGTTTAAAATGATCCATTAAATTGTGATGGAGCAGGATGTAGCTCAAACTCAAAGAGTAACATGTCAACCTGTGAAGCAGTCGGTCATCGGATCGATACTTCTCAGTAGACCCATTTGCAGTTTGGGCTATTTATCCGTTAATATAAAAGACCCCTTGCTGCGCTGCTTATCGGTATGAGTACCCTAAGCAGTGGCATTAGGTTTCCTTTAAATAAATATGTCAGAATGGCCATATGATTGACGTCCAATAGCGGTAATAAGATAAAAATCAATGTGCTCTAGAGACATCGTTAAATAAAACAAACTTTATTTTACTTTGCTTAAAATTTTGATGGATTTATTTAATTTTCTTTCATTTTTACAATTTGATCAATATAATGAAGGGTGGAATAGGATAAAAGCCAATGTCAGATAGGTTTTTTAGGTAAAAACATATTTTAAGTGTTTCTAATGTTAGGATAAAAAGATGGTGTGATACACAATTCTAAAATTATTTGGGTTATAAATAATGTCAGTATTTATAGACTATCACTCGAGTGCTGTTTTTGGAGGTAGTTTTAAAGTACAAGACATAAACCATGAGTATGTAGTGAAACCAGTGGGGGTAGACATGCTGATGATGCACTAACGATTTAAGTAATATCCAGCAATTCAAATCACGTCAGACATGACAAGTATCAACCCTTATATTCCATGCAATACCACAGCCTTCAAAAGGTGTCTAAACAAAGTTAGCCGAGCGTAAGCCGGGATTTTATCCCTATTCAATAGACTTATCTGATGATAAAGAAATAGAGGCTAGTCAAACGTCAGTCGCTAACAAAGACCCCTGTGTTTGGCTTTGAACCAGGCCAAAGGTGTGTGAGTAAAAGGTCATTTTTAATAATTCATGTGTAGGCATAAAAATTCACACTAAAAATTGTATAAGTCCTGTGTACTCATTCTACACATTATATGAAATCACTCATTTTACATAAGCAGGAAGAAAAATAATTTATAAACAATCTAGAGTCAGCAATAAACAAAAGATTGCTTCGTTTTAAGTCAGGTTTATGATACCAATAATTCTACAGTGATGTCATACACGTATGTTGGTTGAACAGTGAGTGACACATAATATGTGACATGACACATTTATTTCTGTAGTTGTAAGTCATAATACAATCATAACAATGTGATGAATAAATGTTAGAGAAAAACTTTTAAAATAGAGCTGTCACTTTCAAGGCCATTATAAAAAAATATTCTTTTTTCCCATTACTTACCAACCATAATAAAATAAAATCAGCACCAACTGAATATTTGGGGTGGGTTTGGTAGGGTTTATATGCTAAATTTAGATTCCAAACTTATATTGCCTTTTATTGCATTTTTGATTAAAGACACTTTCTGAGCATCATCAGCAATCATGTCATTCATCCTATTATAAATTACATTCATCATATTATAAATTACATTCATCATATTATAAATTACATTCATCATATTATAAATTGCATTCATCCTATTATAAATTACATTCATCCTATTATAAATTACATTCATCCTATTATAAATTACATTCATCATATTATAAATTGCATTCATCCTATTATAAATTACATTCATCATATTATAAATTGCATTCATCCTATTATAAATTACATTCATCCTATTATAAATTGCATTCATCATATTATAAATTACATTCATCATATTATAAATTGCATTCATAATATTATTATAAATTACATTCATCATATTATAAATTATATTCAGCATATTATAAATTACATTCATCATTTTATAAATTACATTCTTCTTCTTCTGTGTTCCATAGATCATTCTCAACTCTCAAGTTTTGTTTTTACTAAAAATTCAGCTTTTCACCAAAGTGATTTTGTGATATAATGGCAGGGTGCATTTCTTTGGTAAATGTAGATCTCCCAGTAACTGAACTTTTTTTTTAAAGTGTATTTAATATCATGGATTTTAGACAAAAAATTATTACTTAGTGATCACACATGAATTCCTCCCCCTCCTTCTCCTCTGCTCCCCTCCCACTTAGACTGCCCTGCATGGTATACTTCAATTTACAAAATTAAATAAAAATGTTTGTTAAATATTATATACATGTAGATATCTTGTATCATGCCAAAAATAAAAATTATAAAAATTAAATAAAATAAATAAACAAATAAATAAAATAAAGATTATAAAAAACTTACAAATAAGAATCAGTTTGATGTTAAGTAAAATTTAATTTTGGTCAGAAAAGAACTTTATTATTCTCATGGCCATCATTCGAAACCCATATAATATAACAGCATCAAGATGACAGTAATAATAAACAAAATAATAATTATGTACATCGTAGAAGTCTTAGGAGGAACAGAATTGTTTATTTATGATAGATATAAATTTACATAGTTTTCCCGAGTGCAATTTTTACACAATTAAAAAACTGTTTAAATTTATATACATTTGGTCTTATGATATAATTGACATGCATCTGACATCTTACCTCCATGTTTGTCTCTGATTTAATGCAGCAGTTTAGAAGACCAGGATGAATTAACTTAGTTATACATCGGATAGGAAATCGGACACTTTCTTATCAACACTTAACTAATTACCAGGCTATCTGGTTGTCATTCCAACATTAATAATTCCGTAAACAATACTTTATTACAATATTTTATTACGTTCTAAGACAAAATACTTTTGTAAACAACATTTTTCAAAGTTAAAGATACGCATATTGAAAACAATTTATAAATCAATTTAAAATGTGATAAACAAAAGTGTTAAAAATAATTAAATGTAAATAGTAAAAGTTATCTAAGTCAAAAATCTGTCTAAATCAGATTATTATTAATATTATTATTATGTAGGTTTTGGTGTGTGTGTGTGTGTGTGTGTGTGTGTGTGTGTGTGTGTGTGTGTGTGTGTGTGTGTGTGTGTGTGTGTGT
>JAULBS010115898.1:0-14622 GCA_032355785.1 Symmetromphalus regularis | reverse complement strand
TACACTGAGAAGGATTGATTAGACGACCGACCGCAAAAAAAAATAAATAAATTAAAAAAATAAAAATTATATATATATATATATATATATATATATATATATATATAATTTTTAAAAATAAATACCCGCCCCGCCCCAAAAAATTCCCAAAACAATAACAAACAAACCAACAACAACAAAACGACCAGACATTGCCATCTCTAAAAAAATTGGCCACGTTCGTAGATCGGATACCGTCTGTTCACCAGCATCTATTACATTCGCGGTACCGGACACCATTCTCCCTCAGCACATTCAATAACATTTTATTTAAGCTAAAACTTTCGTTATTATTTTAATTTTGTCCTAAATCCACAAGGTCAAGGTCAAGGATTCAGTGTGCTAATCAGAACAGGTTTTGTGAAATACGCCTTTCATGAATATGGTCTAGCTGGAAATTCGCATGCTCAAACGCCCCCTCCCCCCCCCCAAAAAAAAACCCACAACAACAACAAAAAACACAAAACACACACACACAAAAAAAACCAAAAAGTAAAAAATCCCTAAAACATCTGCGTCTTATTTTCAGATGCCATTTTACGACAGATGACCAAGTAATTACACACCTCACCCATTAAGTTCTGGTACCGCCGTGACCCGCGTTCCGTTTATCTGTAAGATATTGACAAAATGATAACGGCATGACTAAACACACGGAGATTCTTGAGTAGCCGAGTTCAGAGAAATGCGAAGGGCTGAAAGCGTCAACTATGGTGATAATTTATATCAGTGAGGTACTGTTCATTTGATAACACTGTGGTCATGATGTCATGCCGTTTCAGGTGCCACACCACCATTAATTCATGCATGAAGTTCAAAGCAATTAAACTGACAGAAAATATGCTATAAATTGTCACAATTTCAACAAAAAGATACGGTTTTCATATTTCCAAAGGGCAAAAAACCAAGTTACAATGTGACAAAAAAAAAACCCATATGTTGACTAAAAAACAATTTCAGTTATGCAGGTACCACACCACCATTAATTCATGCATGCAGTTTGATGCAATTGCTGTGAAGTAAAGTTTAAGTTTGTTTTATTTATCGACGCCTCTAGAGCACATTGATTTTTATCTTATCATCGGCTATTGGATGTCAATCATTTGGTCATTCTGACATATTTATTTTGTGAAACCCGCTGCCGCCACATAGGCTACTCTTTCCGATAAGCAGCAAAGAGTATTTTATATCCACGTCCCACAGACAGGATAGCACATACCACAGCCTTTGATGAACCCGTTCACAGGCGCATACTCTACCGTTTGAGCTACATCCCACTCAGCAATGCAATTACTGAGTCAGAAGATATGCTATAAATTACGTCATAATATCAATAAACATATACTATGTGTCAAAAAATAACCATAGGCTGACCACAAACAAACTGAGCTATGCAACTTTAAACCTTCTCGCCGTCAGATTTCATCGTTTCGTGCGCGCTTGAAGTACCCACAAATGTCACAAAATGGACAAATGTAGCAATTTCACTGTGACAAATGTCCTAATCATTGACAAACGTCGCAATTTCACTGTGACAAATGTCCTAATCATTGACAAATGTCGCAATTTCACTGTGACAAATGTCCTAATCATTGACAACTGTCGCAATTTCACTGTGACAAATGTCCTAATCTTTGACAAATGTCACACGACCGACAACAAATGTCAAAAAGGTTTCAACCACAAAAGGCGCTGATGCAGGATATCTGAAACGGGGAAGGGGGGATGGGGGTGTCCAAAAGTGATGGGTGAATAGGACTGGGAGAAAATTATTAATTTTCACGTCCTTCCACTCAAAAAAAATATATATATATATATATATTGTACTTATATTTTTGGAATAATTTACTTATTAATATACGTGACGGACGTGAAATGCTAGTATACCTTGCTAGCACAATTAATAAGTAAATTATTCCAAAAATATAAGTACAAAATATGTTTGTTCTTGAGTTTCTATTAACACAAAATGTAGAGAAAAGTTTACACGTTTTCATGGAAACATTGTTTTATAGTGTCAAAATGTCACATCCGTCACAAAAAATTACCATGTAATGCCCCATTAAGTGATCAGCTGAAAAATCTGCTTAGATTTTTTTGATGTTTGAATAGCCGACCTCGCGAATATTTTATGTCGCCAATATGTCATTGATAAGGATTTCGCTAACTTTTAAGGTCGCTAACAATTTATGATTTAATTAGGAATGTACTCAACCATGTTTTGTGTTAAGGCGTCTGCCTCATGGGATGTCTATCTTTTGGGAGGACGGACACCCACAAAAGTGTTTGAAGTAGTCACGCGTCATGGTGCACAAAACAAATATAGGTTTTTATATTTTAAGTATAAGCACGAAGCAGAATATTAATTTTTAAAGAAATGAATATTTTTTTATTCTACAAGTATATATATTTAATGTGAAAATACTGTATAAAAGGCACAAAATGGTGTGTGTTGTTGACACTCTCTATTGGTTACAGAAATATGAAATGACAAAAATCGATATTTTTGGTGGGAAACTGTAGTTAACAGTTAACTTACTACAATCGTTTTGGAGCTTCTTCTTTATTTTTATTTAGTGTTACAAAACACGAGAACTCGTTTATTATATTTTACTTTGTTTGTCATGTTTTGTGTATCCATTGTAGTATAGTTTCAAGGTATCTTGTTTGGATACCTACTGGGCAAAGCACGATCTAGTTCAGGAACATACTGCTTATTGATTATTGGTTATTGATTTGCAGTATGTCCAGTTGGTGACGTATTCGATGCAGTGGAGCAATTTGCTGGGAACAAATGCTTCGGTTTCCGACCAAAACATTACAAGAAATATGTAGATATACAGTAAACTCGCGTTTAACGTACCAGTAGGGACTAGCGTTTTCTGTCCGTTATATACGAAATCCGTAATACGCGTATACGTATATATCGTACTTTGTCTGTTATACACATAAACCGTACATTGTCCGTTATATGTATACCGTACACTGTTCGATATATACGTAAATGTGACACTGTCAGATGTACAACTGCATGCCTACAGCATGTTCAGTGTCCAATTGAACCCCTGTAGATACAAATTATTTTCCTTGTGTATCCTATCTCAAGAAGTTGTCTAAAAGCTCCGCACAAATTTGCTGGTACCCTCCCAACTTGTTCTCCACCCTCACGCAAAACACTCATTACGTTAGGATCAACTGGGTTGTTGTACTACCTACTGACTTGCATAACTAGCGCGACCGCCCGCTACACTGCATGCCGAATTATCGTACATGTACATGGTATTTTAAATTCGTGAACGTACCAGTCCCGCCATGCGACTGACAACTGAAAGAACGAGTCGAGACAAACTTCAGTGATGTTAAAAAATGCTTTATTTTAATTTTTATGTAGAATAACGTACTATACAGTACGTTTTTTCCACATTCATTACTTTTCACGAAGGTACACGTCGGCTAGGAGGAGTACGTTATAGAAGAAAGGAAATGCATTACACTAGGACCGGAGATTTGGGTACGATATACGCAAACGTCCGATATACAGAGGCCGTTATATGCGAGGTTTTTTATTGGAATTATCGATAGACGGGACCGGGACTTGGAGTTTCAGTACGGCATAAGCGATTGTCCGTTTTATCCGAGGACGTTATAGGCGAGGTTTACTGCATATCTTATGTGAGCTTTGTAAAGAGTAACTTAGTGCACGAGCCAGGACCCAAAATTAGGCCAACCGGTACCAAGTCGACTGGCAAATTCTCATGTTATTTTTTTGCAAGATTAGTGCCTCTAGATTTCGATAATCTATGACAGCAGTCTGGATCAGGTAGCTTTTTAGGTAAAATCGGGCCTTAAAACCTACCCCCTTTCTAAAACTGACGAGAGCATAATTTCTGGTCAAACCAGAATATATAAATTCTATTCATAATGATGCCCTCAAATCATCCTGGAACAAGTATTATATACCAAATGAAAGTTAAGGAAGTGCTGGTTATTATGGTATATAGTAATATAAAATTGGTGCAATTAATCTATGACTAAATCATCATTAAATAACCACACCCCATTTCTTATTTCGGCAGCCCATAAAATGATATTTTCTTTTTGACAAAAACTTATCAACTGTAAGTAATATATTTACAATCTCCATTTATTCTGCATTATCATAGCTTTCATTTGACACCAAAATCAGCCACCTAGCATTAACACTTAAGAAGATATCATAATTTGAACATTACCAGGTATATCAAATATTGCTATTGAGATGCATGATATTACCGACATGGTCCGTGGGCCATGGGGAGTCTCCATGCACACATACCCTATAATCTTTCATGGATGGTACGATTTTGTTCCATCTGTTAAAAGCATTACTATTTTGTAGCAAATTAGTCATCTTTTAATCTTCCTTTTGTTGGGTTGGGGTGGGGAGGTAGGTATATACCAATAGCTATATCTGTTACTAAAGTTATGATTTTGGTCAATTATAAGATAAAGATTTATTAATTGACTTTTTCTTAATTAATGTACGCCACAAATGATACACATGCATATAATAGAAATCGAAACAATATGATTGCATTTAAAGTTATGTACTGACTTGCACCTAATAAGAAGTGTCATTTTTATGTTAAAAATGTTATATATTGTTTTCATGATTTAATAATGTCACTGACTATCTTTAGCTATAAATCAACCGTTTTTTTTTACATATGACTACATGTGACATACCTTATAAATATTCAGCATATTAACCATCTGTTATATATATATTTGAGCAAAATATTGATGATAGTAACAAAGATATGACCACTGATATAAAGATTTATAAATACATTTTTACTTAATTAATCTATACCAAACTTCACATACACAACAACAAAGGAATACAAAGCAATATAATTGTATATAAAGTTTTTTGCTTACTTGCAAATTAATGTTTAAAATGTAATTTGTAAGCAAACCAATGTTCCATTTTCTTTTCTGTTTTAATAAGGTGAGTTACTATATTTACCTATAACTCGACTACGTTTTAAAATATGCCTATATATGTCATATCACACTAAAGAACTGCACATTAGTCATCTTTTAAAAGCGATCTGAGTAAAATCGTCACAACGATAACAGAGATATAGTCATGTATCTATCACTACCCCATCCATTCTATTTTTCAATTTAATAAGTTGAGTGCCTACATTTACCTATATCTCGGCTACTTTTTACAATATGCCTATATATGACATATCGCACTAATTATCTGCATTTTAGTCATCTTTTAAAGAAGATCTGAGTAAAATTTTCCCAACAGTAGTAGAGATATAGTTATTTATTTATCCCTGCCCCAAACATAAATTTTAATATACTTTTCGTGTAGGGATAAATAGATGACTATATCTATGCTATCTCTTTGACGATTTTAGTCAAATCTTTTTTAAAAGATGACTGATATACAGTTCCTGTGTGTGATGTGTCATATATAGACACAATTTAAAAGGTAGTTGAGTTATAGATAAATATAAGCATTCACCTTATTAAATCGGAAAAGAAAATGGAACATGGTTTTACTTTAAAATGATAATTTTATTATTTTGCAAGTCAGCAACACATTTTAAATGCAGTCATATTTCTTTATATATGATTCTAATTATGTGTACCATTAATGGTGTAGATTAATTAAGTAAATGTTGATTTACAAATCCGTATTGCACATTTGTTTGAATTTTTCATGTTTGGGGTAGGGATAGATAAATGACTATATCTCTACCTACTTTACTCAGATTTTTTAAAAAGGATTACCAATATGCAATTTCTTAGTGTGATATGCCATATATAGGCATATTAAAAAAATTTGCTGAGTATTAGGCAAATATAGACACTCACCTTATTAAATCGGAAAAGAAAATGGAACATTGTTTTAAACAAAAAAAATGACAATTGTTATTATTTTGAAAGTCAGCAAATAACTTTAAATGCTATCATATTTCTTTATATTACATTCTAATTATGTGTACCATTAATGACGTATATTAATTAAGTAAATTTTGATTTGTATCGTTATTACACATCCGTTAGTATTTTTCATTTTTGGGCTAAGGATAAATAAATAACTATATCTCTGCTATGGCTGGGACGACGCTACTCATATTTTTTTTTAAAGATGAATAATGTGCAGTTCTTAAGTGTGCTATGTCATATATAGGCATATTTTAAAAGGTTGCCGAGATATAAATAAATATAGACACTATCCTTATTAAATCGGAAAAGAAAATGAAACATTGTTTTACTTAAAAGTTACAGTTTTTATTAATTTGCAAATAAGTACATAACTTCATATACAATTATATTGCTTTGTTTTCCATTGTGGTTATCTATGTCAAGTTTGGTATAGATTAATTAACTAAACATATATTTATATATCTTTATAGTACAATTTATTGTATTTTTCATTTTGGGTGTAGAGATAAATCAGTGGTCATATCTTTGTTACTATCGTCAATATTTTGCTCAAATATGTTTTAACAGGTGGCTAATATACTGCATATGTGTAAGGTATGTCACATGTTGTCATATTTTTGAAAATTGATTGTGTTATAGCTAAAGATAATTAGTCACCTTATTAAATCATGAAAACAATATATAGCACTTTTTAAAATATAAATTAAAATTATTGTTATCTGCAAGTCAGCACATAACTTTAAATGCATCATATTGTTTTATATTCCATTATATTTATGTGTACCATTTGTGGTATACATTAATTAAGTAAATGTCAATTAATAAATATTAACCAAATGATGATATTAGTGGCAGATATACCCATTTGTATATATACCTCCACTCTCCACTCCTTCGCTCCCACCCCCTAAAAAGACTGAACGACTAATTTGCTACAAAATAGTCACCTTTTAACAGACTGAACAAATTCATACAATTCATGAAGGATTATAGGGTGTGTATGCAGGGATTATCCTACACCCATGCATATCATTTATCTCAATAGCAATATTTGATTTAACCTGGTAATGTTCAAAATATAATATCTCTTTAAGTTTTAATGCTAGGTGGCTGATTTTGGTATCAGATGAAAGCCACCATACTGTAGAATACCAAGAACTAGTAAATATATTACTTATAGTTTATGTTTTGTTTGTAAAAGAGAACATATCATAACATTGTGGCCATTTTATTGGTTGCCAAACTAAGAAATGGGGTGTGGTTCTTTAATGATGAATTAGTCCTAGATTATCCAAATGAATCCTACAGTACTATATACCATAATGACCAGCTTATCGTTAGCTTTTATTTGGTATATAATACTTGTTCCAGAATCATTTGTAGGCATCATGATGAAAAGAATTGTGAGTGTACCGATTATTGTGCGACGTCGTCGAAAACGTAACGTTTTTAAGGTAACCTTCAAATATTGGTGGAAAAAAAACATGAAAAGCTACTCAATATTAATTGCTATCATACATGGTTTTTATCCAAAGACATGTACCATGCAAGAAATAACTGGCAATTTGCCAGCTTTAGTGGTACCAACCAATCTATCTGGCTCATGCACTAACTATTATACAAAGCTTGTCACATATATTTTAGCAGTGTATTTTAATGTTGCCTGATAATATTGTTTTGATTATTACAGGTATAAAAAAAAAAGGACAATGTTTAATAGGTTTTCAAAAAGCAATGCAGAGTTGCGGAAGAAATCGCGTGATAATGTTCGCTCAAATATTCCGCGCCTATCAAGCAGGAAACACATCGATGGAGGTTCTTCGACAAAGAAGCTGCAAGTACGTATCAGGGGCGTTCGAATGCAATTCATATGGGGGGGAGTGGGGGGAGCTGCTCCCTTTTCTGAACATCAGAATTTACCAGTGAATAATTTAACAATGAATAAAAAACATATTAATGAAAATTAGTGGGGGGACTGCAACCCCCTACCCTCTCAGTCTCCCCAGCCCCCCTCCGGATCCAGGCCTCCAAAGCTAAGTCAACAGCGTCCACCACTTCGCTGTCTGGGACGTTCGTCGTTTGGCTGTTTCTCAGTGTCATGTTTTCACGTGTACTGAGTGAGCCGTAACTTTATTGAAACATTAAATACAAACTTTAATAACAAACAAACAAAAAACAACTGAAACGATTTAATAACAATAAAAAAGAAAGTAAAAGAAGAAAGAGTAACAGCAACAAGATCAACATCAAAACAACCAAAAGCGAACGTTTTAGAGATATTCCGAGGATACAGCTTGTACGTCCACTTTTGTATCAAAACAACAAAAAGCGAACGTTTTAGAGATATTCCTAAGAGACAGCTTGCACGCCAACTCTTGTATCGATCTGCTTTTATTAACATTTACCTTTTCTTTTTTCTATTGTTTTATATTTTATGTGTATTTTTTATATTTGCTTTGAACAGATAATTTTAATTCGCAGTTCGTTTGTTTTCCATCGCAAATTGCGATGCGACACCGGTTATTTTGTGCCTTATTATGGTTAATCAAGAAAGTTTTGTTTGCTCGTGAAAATCATTAAAGAAATTGATGACCCCTAAATAACTTTTATTCTGTAAAGCATGTCACAACGAATTTATTTGAATATGTAAACATTTTGGTTTGTTCTTATGAGTATTTTTTTATAAATGTGTAATACTGGACTTATTGAAAAGTTCTTTAATAAATATAATGTGGTATTTAAATACTGAAATTTAAAAGCAAGTTTTTAAATGTCTTACCATACTGAAGTCAAAGTATGTCTAGTTGATTTTAATCCATTCATTTTTTATTTCTTCAGTTTTTGTATCCATACCATATATGTATATATTTATAGTGTCGTGTATTTGAAAATATGAAATGTATGTTATCAGTTGTTAAATAAACAGGACAAAATAAATTCTGAAAACAGAAGAAAAATAATAGATTTAAAAAAAATATAATATGAAAAAAAGTAATACACATATGTATACATATGCACAGACAACGTGTATGCAACACGCACCCACGCACGCCTTCTCACACAAACCTAAGAATTAAGCACGCACATAAGATACACATCGCACACACGCACGCGTTCTCAGACATAAAACAAAATCGCACACACATAATATACACATATCACACGCACACAGCCACTCACGCGCCTACAACATTGAACACACATACAAACAATTTGAACTTCTAATTTAGATCAGAATATATGATTTAAATATTATTTGTGAACACCAATTAAATATCTAATATATATATTCTCTTTATTTTAGAGTTGTGGATAAGATGAGTTCGTGCTTAATCAACGCTTTACCGCCCTGCTCACAAAAAGCGGATACTTTCTTTGTGGAAATAAATACACTTGGTTTCGCTGATAGATGTAAGAAGCATGTTATTAAAAGAGCCCAGACTTCCAAAGCTAAGTCAGCAGCGTCCACCACTTCGCTGTCTGGGATGTTCGTCGTTTGGCTATTTCTCAGTGTCATGTTTTCACGTATACTGAGTGAGCCGTAACTGTATTGAAACATTAAATACAAACTTTAATAACAAACACACAAAAAACAACTGAAACGATTTAATAACAAAAAAAAGAAAGTAAAAGAAGAAAGAGTAACAACAACAAGATCAACATCAACACAACAAAAAGCGAACGTTTCAGAGATATTCCGAGGAGACAGCTTGCACGTCGACTCGTGTATCAAAACAACAAAAAGCCAACGTTTTAGAGATATTCCTAGGAGACAGCTTGTACGTCGACTCTTGTATCGATCTACTTTTATTAACATTTACCTTTTCTTTTTTCTATTGTTTTATATGTTATGCGTTATAATTATATAAATTAGTGATTTCAACTTTAATTTCCAGGATATTTTAACAATAAAGAGTAGCCTCAGTTATATCGTTTTGTATTTGTTTATACACGGGATGATACAAATAATATAATTTCTGCTTCTTTCAGAACAGAATATAATAGAAGTATAAAACACAAGCAAGTTACGACAATGAATTGCTTAATGTCACCATCATCTGACAATGCATATAAAGGTTGTGGTAAGTGCTGTCCTAATTCCCAGAGGACAATGTTCTTCACATTCGTGGATGGATTAGTTTTGGACAACTGACAACACGGGGAAATAATCCAATAAGTAAACTAAAGTACATTAACAGATAAAACATGTAATAATGATATATATGATAATATGAGTGCTATTAGAAATACGAAGTAATATGCTGATAAACCCATATACATTTACTACACCATACCTGACCCTGACTAGATGCAAATAAATATATCAAGTTGACTCTTTTTCTATTTTGTTTTTACACCACCAGAAACTTCATATCCATAAACTTGAAAATACGGTTTCTATGACTTAGAGTTCTGTCATTGGAATCCAACAAATTAAACCATTGCACAGTATTATCCTGAATATCATGTTTATATCCAGTGCTCGGCCTGGAACATAATATATTTGCTGCCATGGTGATTTTTAAAAATCGCCACATACATGATTTTTAAAATTCGCCAAAATAAGTTTTTATATCAGTGAACGAAGTACATATACTATGGCGTACCCAGCCGTTTTTGATGTGGATTCCAAATTTGGAGTCGAGCACAGAAAATGTTTGAAACCTAGACTCTGGCGACTTTGAGAACTAGTTTTACACCTATAAATAAACTTGTAGATTGTAAGTTTTAATGCGGCAGTTTGTACAATGTCTGAAATATAGATTACATACGTGCATCGTCTGAGTTCCATCTCACCTTAAAGTATTTTTTAGCTAGGTCTCGGTGTGAAAGGGAGTCTTTAAGGAATTTTTCTTTTTTTTCAGTCGGTAGAGGTAACTGACATTGTCAAAAATTGTTTTGCTAAAAAACATACTGCGGAATACGTATCACAATTTCTTATTGCTAACTGACATGGATCATTTGTAGCGTTAACACAGGAAAACCTCACTATCGATATAGACAGTAGGATGCCATCGTTATGCCTAATTATTACTGATTCCTTTGTTTTACCCTATTATCTGATGTGGGATTAAGTGTTTATAGTACCTGTGATTGGAGTACAGACTTTAACACAGTCATTAGTTTCGGTTATTGCTCACATGATTTCAGTTGATTTATATGAGTTTTAAAATATAGCAAGAATACTATAACAAATTTGTGCAAACCAAAAATGGGTTATGCAAGGACGGATCTGCGGGAAACGATCGTCCGCGCAATTTGTGCAGCCCTCAGTTGCTTGTACTCCGAGAACAAATTATAGAGAAACCTTATTTAGAAAATTTTACACGAACGGTAAATTGGTTATGCAAAATACATTTGCATCGGTGCAGGTCTGCAACAGCGGTTGACCTGTCAGTGTCGTGATGTGTTCTTAGATAATTCAGGGCCAGTATTGAAGGTGATGGTTACGCAGCGTGCCAAACAATCTGAACGTACCCACGACGATCTTACAATAAAATTTAATACTGCGTATACCACTGTCAAAGAGATGGCAGACAGACAGACAGGCACACACACACACACACACACACACACACACAAAATGTGGCTCCTAAATATCTTTTTTGGCGCATAAAAAAATCAAACCAGGCGTCATCTGGCTCCTACATAAAACTATTAAGGAAGAGGGCTGTATAAGTCGAGGCCCTGTATATAAAATGTCATTACCACAACAGCTTAAAAAGTGTTTGTAAAAAAAAAATTTAGTAAATTTTGTTGAATGTTTCCCCCTGGATACAAATATAAACATCGTTGGTATACAGATGCATTAATTTACTAATACAAACTTTATTCAGATTTGGATATAATGACTGCACATGTTAATGAAAAATAATTACATGACGATGAGTTAATGTCAGCAAATTAGATAAATAATATTAATTTATTTATAAAAGAAGATAAACAAGACTGTGTTGTGGTAATGACACGACAGTTGTGGTAATGACACACTGTTGTGGTAATGACGCAACGTTGTGGTAATGACATAGGTTGTGTGTGTACGTAGCATATTTACTTCGCAAGTAAAATAATTTCGTTTTTAAATAATAAAATATTGACTGAAATCAAACTTGGTGAGTCAAGGATCACGATTCACAATATTTTATTTTAAATTAAATGTTCTGAAACCCGATTTCTTGGCATCTCAATTGAACAATTAGCCATTTTTAAACAATGATTATTTTAGAAGGTATTATAACCAGATAGGTATCTATTTTTTAAGACGACTTGACAATTTTTAAAGAGGGTACTGTCTTTCAGGAATTTATTATTATTATTAGATTGTTTAAAACACAATTTCCTGGCATTTAAATATTCAAATTATCGATTATTATTACTTGGGGGAAAACAAAAACAAATCAGTAACAAGATCATTAACTGCAACAAAAACACAAAAAACTAATATCATCAATACCATCTTTTACTTTTAACATACTAGTATTTTGTTTATTCTTTGAAATGTATTACTTGTCAAAAATCACATATACTACAAGTTCTGCTTTCTCAAACATCTTACAAACAATTCTTATATAATTACAATCCATTCACTATGATGTTGTCATTCAGTTTTTAACAAGAATGGAGTTGTTTGTAAACTTAAAGTTTCAATGTTATTACTGTGACATTTTTGCCTTTGTGGTAATGACCGTTTTGGTAATGACATTTTGTACAGATTATGGTCCTAAAAGGCTACCATACTTTTATAACCTATTTCAACGATTCCATATTCCACATGTTCATCACTAATTTTAATCACATGTAAATTAAACACACATATTAACAAGCATAGATGAGTTATTGCGCATACGGTAATGACATGTAATTAAATCACTAACCTGATTCGAGTTTTTCTTCAAACACATTGTCACTGACATAACTTCTATTACCAACATCTTGAAATCAGTGGCATTAAACTTTCTAATCAGTAAAGTTGTTGAAGGGAGGTAAATCACAACAATTGTTGGGATGATTATGTGCTCGTTGCGGTAATGACATCAAATTCAGGAACAAAGGTTAATAATATAAAAAATAAATGTTTCCATTCAGCAAATGACACAAATATTATAAAACATTAAACATAGAACTATAACCTATCTAAACAGTAATTTAAAAAAAAATAAAAAAAATATTTCGGAATATTTAATTATCAGCAAAAATCGAAAACAAATGGAGCGTGGGGACAAGGCAAAAATATAGGGTGCGATCTGATTATTGAACACAAACACAATATAAATAACACGATACATCACTTTAGTCATTGTTTTGTACAATCATATTTCCTATGTTTTCTCTTTTACAGTAAAATTTCAGATTTGATTCCATAATATCAAAAATAGAAGTATCTTAAAATCAAGGACATAATATTGCCACTTTAGGTTGAATCACCTACGTATGAATCTTAAATAAAGATATTGTCTGAAATATTATACATATAAAGTATCATGCATATGAATAGAGTTTGCTTACAAACACACAAATCTTCAATTATTATATATACACATGAATTAATGCACATGAATAACATTGTTTTACAATTATAATACACGCGCAGAATCGTCATATCGGTGCACCTAAGAATAGGAGGAAAGAAATATCCGAGGAACAAGAAAATGGCGAATATGTCGACGTCGTCGGACAAAATGCAAGGCAATTTTGCTGTTGACATGACACACATTGAATCGTATCATAAAAATGACAGTGCAGCTCCAATGCAGGAAACTTCAAGCAAATATATGACTAAACAGGATGAATTCCAATTTGTATCTGCTGTTGGTGGTAGGCTAATGTTTTATTTAATTGTTTAACTTTCAGTCTCAGTTACCGCGGGTTCTTTATTTCCGCTGTATTGACTAAATCTCGACGGTGGTTGGAAAAAGCAGGCCTGCGGAATTGCACTCACTCGCTCGCCCGAATTGGTGAAAATACCTTCCGGGCGAATCGTCATCAAAACCCACTAGACCGTCGGGCGAATCGTGATTTTTGAGTTCTCTGATGTTGACTTCCAAATTAATAAAACCTCAGGGTTTCACGTTTAAGGCTCATGTCCCACCGCGCCCATAGATTTCGACCAAGGAGTGTGAATAATCGTGCTCCAAAAATACCATAGAGTTCGGTAATTCTCAGTTTTGCGAAAATATTGGAATATAATTAGAATCGATCACATAGAAAATGTTCATCATTTTAAATTATCACGAATATTATAAATAAATTGACCCAAAATATGTAATAATTTTTTTTTTTTAAACGTCCAGTTTTGTCAATTAAATCGACTGGTGGTCGTCTCTGTGATAAAATTAATTTGGCGTAATACATACAGATATCAGTGTAGTCAGGTATTGACTATTTTTGTTTCTAAATTGCGGAAGGAAAATCCATTTAATTAATAAACAGCGCTATTTGAAGACAAGTAATTATGTTTTCTGAGAAAATAGGGAATACCGTTTCAGATAGGTTTTTCCACGATTCCGTTGTCACGGAAAATCAATGCCTCTAGTATACCAAATATGAATACTACCTACCTGACGATGATGACATGAACAAACACCCTCACAGAAATTATGATTTAGAACTGATACACATTGCTAATTATTGACT
>JAULBS010115887.1:0-14623 GCA_032355785.1 Symmetromphalus regularis | reverse complement strand
TGGACATACATTCAGGACAAACCACCATTCAGGAAGAATACATACCAATATGAGTTTTTAACATTCCATTTGGGTACTAGTTCATATGAATAATAACTAGAGAATATACCAAGAAGATATAAACATATGTTAATGGACATACATTCAGGACAAACCACCATTCAGGAAGAATACATACCAATATGAGTTTTTAACATTCCATTTGGGTACAAGTTCATATGAATAATAACTAGAGAATATACCAAGAATATATAAACATATGTCAATGAATGTATACAATGGACATACATTCAGAACAAACTACTATTTAGGAAGAATACATGGCTTTTAATGTTCCCATTAGGTATTTAAAATATTCTGGCTGCAAGTTAAAAGTGTAGCCTATGTGGTGGTAACATGGTTCTTCTGTGGATCATATGTAGCACATAAAATGTCTGATAACAATGTTTGGAGTGTCATTAAAAAACATTCCTGTCTTTTATGAGATTTAGGCAGATGACATTTAACTTTAAATGCATACTCCCACTGACCCTTGACCTAATTAATTTCCAAACAAAGAATTAATTTCCAATATAAATATTAGATTTTTCCATAGAAATACTTCATTCAACTACTTACATAATCTCCACATCTTGCTTATTATCAATATTTTAAAAATAATAATGAATTATGCTCACGGACAAATAAATCGAAGAAAAAATAAAGTAGTTTTTTCTGTTTAAGGTGTGACATATATATTTCGAGTCATATTATGAGTATTTCCCCATTAGCCATTATTTTAACTTCTGAATATTTTTGTACATGTAGCTGCAAAAACAGTTTGAACCAATTTACTTCGCCCCACGAGGAGTCCCGATCTTGAAATTTAACATTTTTAAACGTGAAAAAAAAATCAATCAACTCGACATGGAATTCCCTAAACCATGGTTGAGTTAAAATGTCTTGTGTAATATGAAAACAAGATCTAGTATAACAAATGCATGTAAGTTTCATTCGTAATCAATATTTAGACCACAAATTCCCTTAAATTCCATGGGAATATGCCTTTAACTTGAGTTAAATCAGCCTTAAATTCCTACTCACTGTGTAACAAAAACTGACTTCTTATGAGAGGTGGTTGTTCAATACAAGTTAAACTGCACTAAATTTGGTGATGGGAGAAAATAAAAGTGACCTTTTTAGCCAGGTGCTTACTTAACAGAGGTGACCACATAAACAGGTTTCATTGTAGATGATACATATAGAAACCAAAACAAAGGACCCTGTTTTCTTAAATTGTTTTAGACATGCTAACTTCAACCTCTGAAATTGCCCGTGGCAATCGGCAAAGCTACGGAGATTGCTGCAGATTTTTTCCTTCTCCGCAGCACTTATTATTAAAAATAAAGTACACTTTACATGAAAATTACCACAAAAATGCTGTGGACACTATTTCTCCACAGCATTTATTTTGCTGTGGACATTTTATTAATTGCCGGGATTGTAACTTTAACTAGATGTAGGGATGAAATGGTCAGTATTCTCCTTCATGTTATGGTTAACAAAAATTATATGTAATTATTAATCTAAAATTGTACAATACCATCCTTACACATCAGCATGTTTATATATTTTCCAATATCTGAGCAATAACCTTTTGACTAATCTTATTCATGTACATTACAAAGTAAAGTTTATTTTATTTAACGATGCCTCTGAACACATTGATTTATATCTTATCAGCAGCTATTGGATGTCAATCATAATGTCATTCTGACATAGGTATTTAGAGGAAACCCACTGCCACCACATTGGCTAATCTTTACGATAAGCAGCAAGGGGTCTTTTATATGCACCATCCCATAGACAGGACTGCACATACCACAGCCTTTGCTAAACCATTTGTGGACCACCGGTTGGAACGGAAAACAGCCCAAACTGCATATGGTCCACTGAGAAGGATCGATCCAACATGTACATTACATTACAAGTCATGTATATGTAATAAAGCATAATTTGATAATTATTTTAAAATTGTATATATATATAAGTTTTAAATGTGTATGCTACAGAGAAAACTATTATAGTGACTACTTTTTCTGTCCAGTTAAAATTCAGTACATAAACTGGATGTTTTTTCTTCTTCTTTTTTGCCCCAAAATACATGTTAGGATTGGGGATTCCTAATTCATTATCTTACAGAAAATATTTTAAACACTATACAAATATACAGCATTCAACAAACAAAATATTCTATAAAGCTATGAGTGGAAATAATATGCATTATTATAAAAACACACACTCGTATGCAAATACATTATTAAGTGATGAATCTACTTTTAGTTAATTTATATTATTGTGAACAGTATAATGGGTGCCATTAACAAGGATTTTAATAAAATAAAATGTATCACTACAGCAACAGAAACAATGAGAAAATATCAATGACGAATAATGACAAAGCAATGATAAAGAAACAACAGTTTTATCAGGAGAGACAACATAAAATATACATACCTTCAATAATTTTTAATTTTTCTTCACCTGTGGTTTTATCCTCTGACAGTATCACTTCTTCTAGAACAAACGCGAAACCATATTAGTTCAGGCCAGGATAAAAGAATTTAAGGTATAACAGATTTATCCAGGCTATATATGGTACTGAATGTCGGCTCCTTCCCAAAGACAAATGGCACAGAAAATTCCTAATTTCTTGACTATAAATTCCCAAATTGGTTAATAAATATAATATTACAGTTACATAAATTCAGTGGTGTGAAAAAAAACATCCCAATTATGACTAAAATTGTGCTAATCCCTTCAGCCATAGGACCCTGGTGAAAAATCCTGGATAAATCTTTGATATTAATCCAGAGCTTTAGATTGCACTAACTTTGCAACTGTAAACATCATGCTCAAAAAACAGCCGCCCAAATTAGAATGTCCAAATTATTATTATATTAAAAAAGAATCGAATAAAACACACCCTGAACATAATTATGTTAAGAAGTATACTCAACTACAATAGAAATATTGATTAGAGTATGGCATTAGTTGAACAATTACGGACATTACCGATCAGTATGTAAACTTAACTGTGTAAACTTAAAGGTTGCTGTGTATTGGTTATAAACAATCACAAAGAAACAAATTACTTTGCGGCACTTCAAAATGAATCCAGTTAAATCAAGTTAGTAGCCATTGCTCACGAATAACCACATTGTACCCAAATTAATGCAATCTAAAGCCCAGTAATCAGCCTAGAAAATTCTCAGAGGCAATTGGCAATGTCATAAATTATGTTATTAAATGGGTGTTTTCCTTTTGGCCTAGTTATAGCTTTGAGGGTGTTCGTATTGTCCCTCTTGTGGTTACACTGGCTCCCTCAGGTTAATACAGCCACCATAGGGTTAGTACAAAGACCCTCAAGCTGTAACAAGGCCAATATGAAAATACCCATTAATATACTCAACTAAAAAAGAATGTATACTTGTTGAAATAGTTTTTGGTCACAGTAGTGGTTCATTATTCATTCATTTATTAACCTTGAACATTTACTGTTCATCAGTTTTACATAAATACATAAACAAGAAATGGCATAATGGAAGGTGTTAACGTAACAAGAAAGAAGACAGGAGAATATAAATACTTATATATTAGCAACAAACACTTAATATTACTGCATATACACAAATGCCCTAAATGGCGTGGTTATCTAATTCCAATTTTTTTGCCATGAATGTCATCTGGTTTATGAAAAAATAACTATTGATTACATGCATACATTCTTTTTTGGTTGAGTATATCATAAAATTGGTTTGCACCATAGTACTGCCATCACAAAAATATAAATATATTATGCAGAATGCTCATTTTCTTGAAATTGCCATAGTAAAATGATTCAGTGACAGGAATCAACTGCCATCACAGTCCCACAGTAAAATGATTCAGTGACAGGAATCAACTGCCATCACAGTGACACAGTAAAATGATTCAGTGACAGGAATCAAATGCCATCACAGTAAAATGATTCAGTGACAGGAATCAACTGCCAGCACATTGTTATCTGAATTTCAAGAGCTGATTAATTCCATTAAAACCGTTCAATTATTTACTCTTACCAGCAGATTTTTAAATAAGTACCCGCTGTCAAACAAAACATAACATATACGATTTATATGAAATGCATACCACATCTGAAATAATTAAATATATGTATCTTCAAATAAATAAAGTTAATCAGTCGATTCTTAGAGAAGATTTAGAAGAATTAAACAGAAACATAATGTTAAGAGACATCTGTACACAGGCCATAAGATTTCACAATAATGATCGTACTGTGTTGTGAAAATCACGGAACCGAAATTTTGTTTCCCATGATTTTTGTATCTCTGCTGTGTTATTTTGGATTATTAAAAAACGTTCCTTGTGGGTTGCTATGATCCAAAAGTGTTTCCCATGAAATTTTAAATCCTATGGCCTGTGTACATATCATCTACATGTACATGTATTCAAAGTCTTTTTAATTTTGTTTATTAAATTTCACAAAGCATTCAACATACATGTACAAGAATCATTACAAATTAAAATGTAATGTTTTAAAATAACTGATGAAAAGGATTTGATCATCAAGCCTTGCATATCCATTCTAATATACATCTGTACATATCACCGATAATCCTCACAATGTCAGGGGTCACACCGGTCACTCAGAGTCCGTTTGGACCCCTGACCAATATAGTTGACAAAATCCTGGGCTGAGAAAACATATTTTCATTGGAAGCATCATAGCAGGAGACGATTTTGAAGCATCCAATCACAATTCGAATTTCAATACATCGGCCTTCACCTTATCGATGTAAATAATGAATCACGGAAGAGAGGTAAAAATGAATGGGAGTACAGGGGTTATCAATTTGGAAGTACATCAGTTTCAAAGGTAACGTAATATCAAATAAAAGGTAATGCAAAATAATGACAGTTGCCTTCTTTGTAAGGAATTGTTACCAAAGAATAACAGGCACTTTATATTCAAAGATAGTTTCACAGTGAAAAAGCAACTTCACGAAGTGTTGGGGAATTTTCTGCAAGAACATGACAGTTGCCGAGTTGGCTTATAAAATGAGTGATCTGACTGGATAATACTTTTAAGTATGTTTTCACCAAAAATGTTTTCGTATAGATGGCGCAGTAAGCAGCCCAAGTTTTTATGAGCTATGTTGGTCAGAGGTCCAAATGGACTTGGAGTGACCGGAGTGACCCCTGATATTGTGAGGATGATCACCGACATGTATTCAAAGTCTTTCTAATTTTATTAAATTTCATTAAGCATTGAATATGCAAAAATAATTACAAACTAAAATGTAAAGTTTTAAAATAAGTGCTGTAAAGGATTTGATCGTACCAGCCTTGCATATCCATTCTAAATACCCATTCAGTTCTCTCTCTATCTGCTGTTGTCTTCTCAGCTTGAAGAAAGCTCTACGGTTTTCTACTCGTTCCCTTTCCTTGGCAAATTCTCTGCAAGATAATTAAAAAAAATTACAGTAAAAAATATTAATAACTTTAAAAAAAAAATTCTTTATTGTTTTGTTTTTTGGCATTGGTAACAGCGAATCATCTAGATACAATTAGCCTGATATTACAAAATAATATTTTAAACTAAACAACACAAAATGTAGGCAAAACTAACACAAAGTGTACATAAAAGAAATATCATTTACATGAAATTAATTGCATTTTATACAAGTCCATTGTTTTAAATGTCCTAATATAGTTTATATCACTTGAGCTATGTGTGACAGGTCAATATATGGATCTTTGATTTCCTAAATGGACACAAAATGTTATAAAAGAAAATATAATTATTCTAATTAATCTGCCTATTACAACCTGTATTTACAACCTAACTAAATTTATACTGTAATATATAAATGGCAAAAAAACAACTGGAAATGAATATTTTTTAAAGATAAATGTTTAATAAAATAAATGAATCTGTATCATGCTAACCTTGGTGAGTAAAACCTGATGGGGACGAGTACAATTTAAATGACCCTAGTACCCTGGTTCAGCCATTAAAATACAGATAATGTTGCAACAACACTTAACTTCCATCACGAATCCCTTTAATATGGCACTATTGTGGCAATTTCAATAAAATAAGCACACTTCACAATATAAAGGGTATTAAACGAGTTGCCATTTATTATTAAATTTATGTTCCAAGTGAAATAATTTTCTTTGTCATGAGCTTTAGTGAGTGATAAAGGAAAATTATTTCACAAGGGACATAAATTTGATAATTAATTGTAATGAGTTTGATATTCTATTCATGACCTTGACAATTTTAACTGATCTATTCTTTAAACTTTCTAATTGCACAACAGTTTAAACATTATGGATGACCTTACGTTGTACATTATCAAGTTTTAGTGACATCATTTGCACTTTTACAAAATTATAAAGATGTTATATATATATTTAGTACAGACAAGCTTATTTGTCATAACAGCCAGAGAGACCCAATGAAATGCCTTGTTAAACCAATGTATAATATTTCTCACTGAGAAAACATGAAAAACATTTCCCAGTTATGAGTGCGCATTGGGGAATACATACTTTTTATTTTTGCAAAAGCAATAAAATACTGCTGAAAATCAATAACCTTCAATATGGCATTGCCAACTATTGCTACAAATTTGGAGGAGTGTTTCAGTTTTATAATTATTATGTGTATGACTAAGACTGTTTTATGAGATTTAGTATTCCACAGGAATTGGTCAAATAAGGAGATGAAGGGAATGGGAATATAAATAATTAGAGAAGTCAAGTTATGAAATAATATTTTTAAAAAGACAGCTATAATAATTTATGATAAAACATTACGTAAGATGAAATTAATACCAAAAAACACACAAAACAGTTTGTTTTATTTCACGACGCCTCTAGAGCACATTGATTTTTATATGATCATCGGCTATTGGATGTCAATCATATGGTCATTCTGACATACATGTATGTCTTTAGAGGAAACCCACTGCTGCGACATAGGCTACTCCTTCTGATAAGCAGCAAGGGATCTTTTATATGCTCCATTTCACAGACAGGACAGCACATACCACAGCCTTTGATAAACAAGTTGTGGACCACTGGTTGGAACAGAAAATAGCCCACACTGCAAATGGGTCTACCAAGAAGGAAATTAATACAAATATACATGCATTAACTTAAAGGTTCTTATGTATGTGTGGAAGTAGGTAGACAATTTATAATAGCTAAAGAACACATAGAAACAAAACTTAACTTGCATACGCAAAAAATGGAATCATGTACATATATTTTCATAAATGGTTGGTTGATTGGTTGTGCAAAAGTACATATTTTCATGCTAATATTCAATTAAGGTTCAAGCATGCTGTCCTAGGCACACAACTCATCTTCCTCTACTGTCTGTCCAGGACAGAGGTTAGAGTTAGTAGGAGATATGAAACCCACTGCTACCACACTAACGTGGCTACTCTTACTGATAAAGACATCTTTTATTTGGTCTATTCCCCAAAATGGATGGCACAAACAATGGGTTCTGGTAAACAGCTTGTGGACCTCTGGTGAGTGTAAATAGTGTACCAATGAGAGCCTTGCAGTAGTTTTACTCTAGACTGGAACCAGAACCAAAATTTAAAATCTCATGTGTCGATTGAGATTTGATCCCAGTACCTACCAGCTGCGAGTCAGACAGCATAACCACCACACCACCTGTGCCAGTCACAAATGCAAAATAAACACCCCTATATATTACATTTACGTGTATGTGCTATTAACAATAAAACAAACACAATATATAGTGTTACAGCCGTGTCTGTTATTCAAGGTCGTTTAGCTGAAGCCATCAATCATTTATTGATCATTGTGAGTGCAGCGGTACAATAACCCAAGATCAATAAAAAATGCTGCAGTAATACTTAATTTCAAATGAATCATTTGTCGAAGCATAACACACTCAATTCATGCTTTGTCTTCTTCTTTATCAAGCAATTTTAAGCTTAGGTGAAGAATATTTTACTGACTTGGCAAACAGAACATAATTTGCTTTTCAGTGTATACACAGTTTTGTTTTTTTGTTTTTTTAACGACTCTACAGCACATTAATTTTTATCTTATCATCAGCTATTTGACGTCAATCATATGGTCATTCTGACATATTTTTAGAGGAAACCTGCTGCTGCCACGTAGGCTACTCTTTCCTATAAGCAGCATGGGGTCTTTTATATGCACCGTCCACATGACCGGGTAGCACATACCACAGCCTTTGATGAACCAGTTGTGGATTACTGGTTGGAATGGAAAATAACCCAAATTGCAAATGGGTCCACTGAGAAGGATCGATCCGATGGCCGAAAGCTTCACAGGAGGACACGCTACCATTTGAGCTACATCCCGCTCCCTTCAGTGTATACAAGACTTGTTATTGATTGTACGTTGCCACTCAATGATGACCTCTTTGAGAGATGCACATCATGTATCGATCATGGCACAAACATGGCGAATCAATTGGCGAGCAATAAAAAAAATACATCAATTAACTCCATCAACAAGAATGGGATACAACACATTGCTATTAGTTTTATCTCTATTATCTAGTGAGAGGTTTTTTTTGTTTTTAGATTATTTTGTAAGTGATAAATTAACAAATATACGATTTGGTTTTGTTTAAGTACCATATATGCAAGCACACAAATACACAGAAACAGTTAAGATGAAAATATAAAATACAGCTAACATTGTAAGGGATATACTGTGGACTCTGTCTAAACTGGCATCGGTCGGGACCTATGAAATATACCGGTTTAGGTAGCAGATTTCATGCAGAGTTACAGTCCTTGATGTTCAAAGTTTCACGTGTAGAAGAGCAGAGGATTGTTATGCTGTTTTTAATAGCAAACCACTTAAAAATTGCTTATTCATGAAACTGAATTAATTTAATTAAAAACAAAACAAACAAACAAACAAACATCGATCTGGATATCAGTACAGTTTTGGCCCATGCCTGCTTAGAGCATTGGTGCAATACTTTGTTTAGGTTTTGGAATTTTGCATTCTTTGTTACCCATTTCCTCTCACCAGATATGAAGCCTTTGTATTGTTGCTCTGTGTTTTAGTATATTAGATACAATCTGTCTGCCTATCTTATATTTGTCCACAAAGTCTTTGGTCTTTAATAAAGGATCTGATTTATGTTCTTCAATTAACTCGACTTTTGTTTTTAATGATAATTCAATGTGTTGTCGTTTTCAACAACTCATCACTTTCCAAAGAACTACATGGTTATATACACAGTTAAATTAATCCAAATGATCTAATGTATTACACAATTACAACATCTGTAGTAGCACGAATCCTTAATAGTTGCATCTAATTAACAATCATTGTTTAGGCAGTCAGCAAAGCTACACTGATTGCATGCTGGTTTAGAGAGAGTTAATTATTATACAATCAGCTTGTTTGTTCTTAAATTGGCACCCATTATCAGAAATAGACAGATGCCAGATTAGGCAGATGTTAAGTCATAGTAAACGTTTTCTGGCATTCTCTCCAAATTTTGGAATTCCACCTAGTAGATTCTAGAAAACTGAGGGTATCCTATACTCAAATAAACTGTCAGAATGTATGCCTAAGGAGATGTATATGGGCCTTTTTTGCAGGGCTTGGACTAAATGGTCGTTAACTGCCAGTTTACACAGAAATCAGGTGTATTAGAGATGCTGGTTCAGACAGCATTCACTGTATAATTTTTATTATTTTTATTATTGTTTTTATATGTACCCTATGAATGCTGCTGAGATTGGGAAGGATATATTATTATTATTATTTGAACTGTATCACATACTGGTGCACACAAAATTGTCTAGACAAAACTCTGTAAATGCATACATTTCAACACAGACATTTATACAAAGATAATGGTTTTCAATTAACTATGAAATTACGTCTCCACACACAACCAATTTGCAATGTAAGGTTTACCACACTAAACCACAATAATGTGGGTTGCTAGAATTAGTTTGGTACAAATCTCAGATTAATAATGTACTGACTTAGCATTTGCAGTGTTGGTCTTAATTCAGTTTATTTTACCACATGTAATTAAAAACAAAATTAAATACAAAGATGAGATTTGAATTGTTAATAAATTGTTTTACAAATCAGTTTACACTGGCAGATAGAATGAATGTCTTAGTTAAAATGAAAATCAAGTTTGAAGAGTGTAAATGATGTAAGAGGTAAGAAAATTTGCTTTTCATTTACGACACCATTAGAGAACATTGATTTATTAATCATCAGCTATTGGATGTCAAACATTGGGTAGTAATTCTGACATATAGTCATTTGTGAACATTGATTTATTAATCATCAGCTATTGGATGTCAAACATTGGGTAATTCTGACATATAGTCATTAGAGAACATAGATTTATTAATCATTGGCTACTGGATGTCAAACATTGGGTAATTCTGACATGTAGTCATTCGAAGAAACCTGTAACATTTTTAATTAGTACCAAGGATCCTTTATATGTTCCACAGTCTTTGATATACCAGTCATAAAATTTTAGACTTTCAAGCTGATGACAGAGGTTCAAAACCCGATGGAGGCTGCGTCACACTTCTCTATGTGTCAAAATAAGCAAATGTTTGAACTCCAATAGCTGATGAGCAATAAATCAATGTGCTCTAGTGTTGTTAAACAAACAAACAAAAATCATTTTCACCCACTAACTATATTGTTGCCTGTTTTAAAAGACCAATGATGCAATGTGACGCATCTGTGAATGATAAGAATTTGTAGCCGAAAGGTCATACACAGGCTCAATATGAAGTCAGTGAGCTTAGCTTTCTAATAGCAGCATGCGTGGCTAGTAGATTGAATTAAAGCAGACAGTTCAACAGCACTGATCTCCAAGCTTTTCTGACTATAAAAAGTCACATGACTATGTGTCAAAATAACCAAATGTTTGACATCCAATAGCTGATGAATAATAAAATCAATGTGCTCTAGTGGTGTCATTAAACAAAACAATCAGTCATGGGCACTGGTAGAAAAAGGAAAAACCAGTCAGGGAATGATTCCACTGAGGGGTTTTAATACTATAGCCAAACCACCTCAAGGAACAACTCTACTGACAACTACATACATGTACAAGAGCCTCGGTGGTCCAGTGGTAGAACATCAGACTCTCAAGCTGATAACAGTGGTTCAAAACCTATTGGAGGCTGGCTCACAATTAACTACGAGTCAAAATAACAAAATGTTTGACTTGCAGTAGTTGATGATTAATAAATCAATGTGCTCTAGTAGTGTGATTAAACAAAACAAAACAAAACAAATAATAATAAAAAACCCAGTCATGGGGACTGGTTGGGACAGGAAAAACCTATCAGAGAATGTGTCCACTAAGGGGTTTCGATCCTATAGCCACACCACCCCAGGCAACCACTCTACTGACTTAACTACATCCAACAGCAGTAGTAAATCAGACACTCAAGCTGATGACAGTAGTTCAAAACCTATTGTAGGCTGGCTCTCAATTAACTACGGGTCAAATTAACGAAATGTTTGACATCCAATAGCTGATGATTAATAAATCAATGTGGTCTAGTGGTGTCGGTTAAACAAAAAACCCAAACCAAACTAACTAGATTAAATCCTGGGTAAGATCTCAGAAAATTCACCATTCACATCTCCAACTAATAAAATACAAACTAGTTATTGTTCATGTATTAAAAATAAATCAAACAATTAACACAGTATAATGATTTATAACTCAGTTAATTATATACAAAATTTTATATTGATTCAGTAATTATTATTATTAATTATTAATTATTCAATTACAGTGACATGTGCCTGTCATTGCTTTGAATGACTTGGTATAAACAGATATCCACTAATAATAAAATGGGAGCTTATAAAAATAATAATATACCAATACTATAATTAATGTAATAATGTTAATTATTTCCAATAACTAGTGTTTGTGCTAAAAAGTAAAGTTTGTTTTATTTAACGACGCCTCTAGAGCACATTCATTTCTATCTTATTAGCGGCTATTGGACGTCAATCATATGGTCATTCTGACATATTTTAGAGGAAACCGGATGTCGCCACATAGGCTACTCTTTCTGATAAGCAGCAAGGGGTCTTTTATATGCACCATCCCAGACAGGACACAACATACCACAGCCTTTGATGAACCAGTTGTGGACCACTAGTCGGAATAGAAAATAGCCCAAACTGCAGATGGGTCCACTGAGAAGGATCGATCCGATGACTGACTGCTCCACAGGCAGCCACTCTACCATTTGAGCTATATCCCACTGCGCTAGTGTTTGTGCTAGTTTATCTAGTAATATACAGCAATAACTAGCATACATATTTGTGTCTAGTTTAAAATGGATTTCCTGGGTGTGCTCAACTATTGCAATGAAAATGTTGTTTCTACATTAAACAGAAAATGCCATTTAATACCTATCATTGTACATGATCTTATAATTAAACATTTCTCAGTTTTATCAAACTGACCAAGATACACACAAAACAACTGAAAGAAACATAAAAAAATAATAAGAAGAAAAAAATAGTTTAAAATAGATTCATGGGTGTGCTCCCCTATCTTTGAGAACATGTTGTTTCTACATTAAACAGAAGATGCCAATTAATACGGTGACCATGTCTATTACTGAACAGGCCCTTATATACGTAATTAAACATTTCTCAGTTTTATCAAATTGACCAAGATACACACAAAACAACAGAAAGAAACACAAAAAATAAGAAAGAAAAAAAAAGGAACTTTAAAAAAAAAAGATTCCATGGGTGTGGTCCCCTATTGTTGTCAACATGTTGTTTTTACATTAAACAGAAGATGCCAATTAATATGGTAACCTTGACTATCACTATACAGGACCTTATACATGTAATTAAATATTCTTCAAGTTCATCAAATTGACCAAGATCCTCAAAAAACAACAGTTTGATAATGTTGGACTCATCCATTCAAAAAAAGACAAAAAGGAACTCCAAAAAAGAAAGAAAAAAAAAAGTCAGTTTTAAATCCATTTCTCAAAATGTGTATAGCACATTGACAGTTACTAAGTGACATTTTTTTACCCTCTGAAATGCATTTAACAACTGTAAAAGTTTATGAAGAATGGTCTCAATTTAGTTTATTTTATTACATATTATTTCAAAATATATATTGCAGTCCCTAAAACTGTTTAACCACCAGATAAATAGACAGTAAGGAGCAGCTGGGATGGGGGAAAGAGGGGCATTTAACCCCCAAATAATCTGTGACTCCCTTTTTTTTCAACAATATTTACATTTATTAAGTACCTTGTAGGCGCCCTTCAAATGAGAGATGGCACACCTATTCAGCCTTGCCCCCCCCCCAATATATATAAGTGTCTGTGCCAGCTCTGTAGTCATTCCTTATCTTGCGTTTTAATGATTATTACTGTGAATAATGATACACATTCTATTTATAGATTTTAATTATAACTAAGCAATATTTATTACATTCATGACAGACTCTTAAAAAGGCCATAGGCTTAGATTAATGTCTTTCTAGAGTAGAGACTATAACAGACATAACATATCAGTCGAGAGGTTCTTCAGGGCAAACATAACAAGAAATTTCTAATTACTTGTATTGCCACATTCCAAATAAGTATATAATCAGACGCACTAATACAGTCTTCTTGAACAAAACTGGTTTATAATACAGTAGAATCCTCTTAATTGCATAGGCATTCTACCCAAATATTTTATGCAATTAACAGGATTATTCCTTTATCAGAAATTTAAAATCATGTTACTATTCTTGTACTCTCTGGTATAAAATCAAAGTACATTTATCAAACAGTTATCACAAAAATCTAAACTATTCATTATAGTAAAGAAATCTTTGACCATGTAACCTGTATACTTAAACAGATGCAAAAATAGAACACCGTTACACTTACTTTGTGGTCATTTTGTAATTATTTAATAAAAATGTTAAGATCAGCCACAGTTTTTGGTACTTTGGAAGAAAAAAATTAAGTTTTCTACATTTTCTTGTGCAATTAACCAGACATTACAAAAAAGTATATGCAATTAAAAGAAATTCTTTGTATGTATTTGCATACAATTAGTTCTTTGCGGCAGAATATTATGCAAATAACAGGAATATGCTATTATCAGGAATGCAATTAAGTGGACTTGACTGTACTAGAACAAATCTGACTATCTAAACAGGACTTGGTAGGTTTGTTAAACATACTGTTAACAATTAAGGTTAAAGCACGCTGTTCTGGACACAACACTGAGCTTCATGTTCTGTCTGTCAAAAACAGGATTGGCACCAGTAGTGGTTAAGCTGTTGGATTCAGCTGGTAGGTATTAGGATCAAATCTCAGTCAAGGTATGGGATTTTTTTAAGCTTGATACTGAATTCATTCTAGAGCAAGGGCTTCACAGGTGGTGGTTTATTTATTTTCATGCTTATATCCAATTAAGGTTCAAGTACACTGTCCTGGGCACACAACTCAGGTTCCTGTGCTGTCTGTCCAGGACAGAGGTTAGTGTTAGTAGGAGACACGAA
>JAULBS010115876.1:0-14627 GCA_032355785.1 Symmetromphalus regularis | reverse complement strand
CCCACCCCCCCCCAATATGAATTTCGTTCCAACGTCCCTGATACATATATAATGCATGGATATCGTGAAAAGATAATTTTACCAAAATTACATAAGTTTTTAACATTCTTTACATTATGCAATGGTATCAATTTCAAAGATAACTTTAGTTTCCCTGAATAATGTATTGTTTTCTAAAACGATAATAACAAATGACATTTTGAAATAAAAACACATTCCGTAATGTCACTCAATACGATATCTACCATAAGAATATTATCTGCCGAACAGTCCTCTTTAACAAAACGTCACGACAGTCATATAATGAAAAGAACTCTTTACTCGCAACACAAAATACACGAGTGTTGTTATCGAAAAACAAACAAAAACGTTTATGGTGTGACACTTTTGCCTGGAATATCTGATTGCGGGCCACTGTAGCGTTTATCAGTAGAGAGTAAATATTGCCACATTTGTGAAACAGTTTAACCAAGGAAAGTGAGAGATTTACTTTAAAGCTCGTCTGTCATGTATAGCCAGTTATTGAATGCAATTCAGACTGGGTCGTCATTTGAGTGAACCCAATTAGATACTCGAGAACAAGCTAAAACAGAATTAGCCATAGGGTAAACACTTACGTTTCAAGATCGACTCATTTCAAACTTGCTCGTCTTATTCTACATTGTTCACGAAAGAACGGATTCATATTTCAGCAGTACATTATGTTTGTAGGAGGGAAATTGTGAATTTTACTATTTTAGAAATGTCATACTTCGCTTGTAATTTGTTTCTATAGGTAAATTTAGGTCGAATAAATTTTCAATTTCTAAATGCGCTATTTTTCTTTTCATTGTGGAGCGCTACCTACGGAGGAGGAATATAATTATAAAAAGAAAAGTATTAAAAAAAAAAATGTTTTCTATACAAGATCGTTACTCATTTAACTCTCATCATAATAATAGTATATTATTTGTATAAGTATTTAACCTTCACAATTACGATTTGTATAGTTAACCTTCATACTTGAAAGTATAAGACGTGTCACTATTTATTCATTTGTTCAACATGACAGTTGAGTGCTGTTTGACAACATTTGTTAGCCAAAATGTATTCACCACACATACTCGTTAATGTACACAATTTTCGTGACACCTTTGTGATAAAACGAGTCCTTTTAAGTGAAGTGTAACTCTATAACGAATTATGATAAAATCCATATCAAAAAGATATTAAGTTTTAAATCCACACCATCTCGAAAAGCGTTTTAATTTAGTTTTTACAATATAAATGGAAAGGTTTCTCAGCACATTACCTTTAAATAATATAGGGATTAAATGTCATTTTTAATACATGAATTTAGGCGACTATCGGAACTGTCAGGATAGGCAATTATGTTCGATTATTAAATTATTTCAAGTAGAATGAAATTTCATGTGGAAAGAAATAGTACTGGGTCCCTCATAAAAACGAGTGGAAATTTCATCCCAAGAATAAAAAGGTCTAGAAGATAATTATAACATACTGGACGTAAATCCTGGCAAAATATGTTCTCAAGAGGGTTAAATATGACATAAAAAAATTTCACGTATCGTTCTGTCTTTAAACTTTGTCTCATTCAAGTATAAAAGTTCATTTAAAAACAATTATAATCACTTCGTTGTCCACTTGCCCCGGTGGTACAGTAGTTAGGATGTGAGATTCACAGCTGGTAGGTACTGGGATCAAATCTCAGTCGAGTCATGATATTTTTAATCTCGATATCAGCTCCAGTCCAGAGAGAGTGCTCCGTATGGGTATGTGAATGCCACTTGCACCGACCAGTCGCCCACTACTGGTTTATCAAAGACCGTGGCATGTACAGTCCTGTCTGTGGAAAAGCGCATATAAAAGACCCCTTGCTGCTAGTCAAAAAGAGCAGCCTATTTGACGGCAGCTGGCTTCCTATAAAAACCACGAGTAGCAAAACACCATACCCGGCCCCGTGGCGCTGAGGTTAAGTATCGAACTCGAGGCTGGTAGGTACTGAGATCAAATCATGGGATTTTTAATCTCAGTATCGGCTCCAACCCAGAGTGAGTGCTCCGTAAGGCTCAATAGGTAGGTGTATACCACTTACACCGATCATTGGTCCACAACTGGTTTAACAAAGGCCGTGGTATGTGCTGTTGTGTCTGTGGGATAGTGCATATAAAAAATCCCTTGCTGTTTATAGAAAAAGCAGCGGGTTTCGTGTCTCCTACTAACACTAACCTCTGTCCTGAACTGACAGCACAGGAACCTGAGTTATGTCCCTAGGACAGCGTGCTTGAACCTTAAACACTAAAATAAATATAACAAACCAATCAGTCAGAAAGAGCAGCCTTTTTGACGGCAGCTGGCTTCCTCTAAAACCATGAGTAGCAAAACACCATACATCTGACACCTAATAGTTGTTGTATAAACAATGTTAAAGAAACAATCCTTTCCTTCATGGTACAGACCTTGGTTGTTTTGTTGTCGTATTTTTTTGTTTTGTTTTCTTGAAATTGTTTTTCAAGACGTCTCAAGGTGTAATATTACAATGATAATATGTAGTTCACAAAACAGCCTGGGCCAAATAAATATTTCGTTTGAAAGAAATGAAAGTAATCCAGAGTGCGCACTAGAAGAACCCGGTATGCTTTTGTTTAAAATTTACACCTGTCCTGATGACACGTGTTGGGGATGTAATTGGCTGTAATTGGCGTGATGTAGTTGTGCTGGTGTTTACTTGTTTACGGTAGAGTACATGGTCTTGAATACATTCGACCAGGCCAGGTGGACCATTAACAAATACTATAGTTCATGTTGTAGCTGTAAGCAATTCCGCGATGTCACTAATAGTTGTCCGATTCTAGTTTATTAATATTAAATTTAAAAAATAGCTTTCAGAGACAAGGGCTGTTTGTTTAGTCATACACAAGAAGACTGTTGAGGTGTCAAAAATATTGATTGCGAAATACATGGTGTGCAGACATCATTGACTACTCTTTACCATTGTTACCTTTTCCACGTTAATATCCAATTACGGTTCAAGCACGTTTTACCATGCAAGGTCAAGGATTAACATGCTAATCTGAACAACTGCTGCGTAGAACGCTTTCATGGGCATAATGTCTTGCCCATGTCGGGGTTTACACACAAATTGGATTCATTTCCATTATCAGTATAATAAGGTGTCTTTTATTATGGTCTTCCCACAGAATACAGCAACAACCAGTTGTGACGAATGGAATATGACTGGGATAACCCCAGTGGGCTTACTGGAGGAATCGATCCTAGATACCCTCGTATACAGATCTAACAAAGAATAAACTATCCTAAACAGTCATAGACTATGTAAAATTAAAATAACAAAAATACAGCCTTCAAAATTGTATCATAAGGATCTTCTATCTAAGTTGTATCAAACGAATATGCCAAAATAATATCAGGATACGTTTGTTATACGCGGAAGAAAAACCATATAGATAACGGTTCGTGGTGTTGTTTTGATAATATACTTTAAAGTATACCAAAAACATTTTTATTCCATACGAACGATGAACCATTTGGATAAAGGTTCGTGGTACTGTTTTCAAGTCAAACGTAACAAAATCCTAATGTGTTCAGTATTTCAGTGGAATAGTAAGTTTGGGACAATTGAAATGGCAAAACCATAAGATAAAAAAATGATAATAAAAAAAAAAAACATAATAAAAAACAAACAAAAAACATGAGCAAATAAAACAAAAATGTCGAAGAAACTCTTCCCATTTTAGATGTCTATGATATTTATGGAATTGGTACATTGAATGTATCTAATAACGGTCACACACGGTTTGAATTCTTCATCATACTTGCATAATCCTTTGTGTGATGTCAGACAACATCCAAACAGTTTGAAACCGTTGATAACCACTTGAACAGAATGAGGAATTAAATTTGGAATGATTTACAGATGCCAGCTGGCAAATAGAAGTGAATCTGACAGATTCTGTTTGTCAGGCCAAACTTTGAGCACCAGCCCCTTGTGCCAAAATACACACGCAACAAAAGCCCCTGTCTTGTTACCCGTGCAAACATTCAAAGGCACGCACCACAACCAGTCGACGTCATCTCGCTGCACGTGCTGAGGGTGTAAACAGTTTCAACTGTACACAGTGATGGTCTGTGGAACGTGTTTAAAATGGTTAGTACTCCTATTCTAAAGCATGTACGGAGACAATCAGGATGCTGTAGGAAATTGCACGTCACTAAAGACGTCCAACAAATTGGACTTGTTTGTGTGTTGTAAACTAGCGGAGAGTTTTCCTGCGTTTTATTGCAACGAAGGTCATGAATAAGAAAGAAAAGGAAACATTAATAAAAGGGAAATAGATCTATAACTCAGACAGAGAAATTGTACTTTTTGCTCAATTAGGTGACATCATTGTTATGATTTAAACATCTAAAAAAAATGTATAGTTTTCATTTTAATTAATCATTAATATGAGAGCGCGGGATTTATCTCAAAAGATTGTGTTCTCCTGTTGCGATAGGTCGTCGAATATATCCCCTTCAGCGGAGCTCATTGCAGCCACTGGTCATTAACGAGTGTAACAATTGCCGCGGTATGTGCTATCATGTCTGTAGGAAATCGCATGTAAAAGAACACTCGTTGCTAATCGAAAAGAATAGCCTACACGACGGTTGCAGGTTTCCTCTAAACACTATGTCACAAACATCGCACGTTTGACACTCGATGGCCATTAAGATGATTCGAAAAACACGCAAATAATACAAACAAGAACAAAAAATCACAAAAATTGTACTTCTTGCCAAATTAGGTACTGTCATTTTTATAACTTAAACACCATAAAATTTCACTTTCCACACAATTAAATGAAGTAGTTATTATGAGATAAACAACAGAAACATATTTTCAGCTTAAACACATAACCTTTCTTTTATCTGTTTAATAATAACATATGAGGCCCAAAATCTTCTAACATTCCTGATGATGATGAAAATACATTTTTAAAAATTTTACTTCTCAAAATTTGATTAAATTTCCTTTAAAGCATACGTACTACTTTGCCGTCACAAAATATTCCCTATACGTAAATCTGTTGATTTGCCCCAGTAACCTGGTCTTTTAAATTGTACTAATTTGTCGCTTATTCGGGATGTTACAGCGTCTTTCATGCATTAATATACCACAAATGACTCCCATCGGTAGAACAGTATGTATGCTAAATTAGTTTGACATTTCAATATGTGAAAGAAAATGAAGAATTTTTCTTTGAAACAAATTTAATCAATAAAGTTAAACTTGTACTAGTTGTTCTGGTCAAAATGGAGATCAGACAAGATACACCCGTCAAATATTACGTCGAAATATCATTAATATGTGGCTTGTTAACTAAATAATAATAATTTAAAAAACAGTATAATTTGTAAATTATATCATTGTAATTGTGAATATAATAAATAATAATAATGATGTGAAAAATTATTAGGCCAATTAAAGAAATTGCTTCCAAATAAATTATGATAAATTATTCCTTTCTGCTAAACACAAAAACAAATATCTCTATATACAAAGTAAGTAAAACTGAAATTTATTATATTAACAAGTTTCCGTCAACTTAAGCTATAACGTTTGTTTTATTTAACGACGCCTCTAGAGCACATTGATTCTTATCTTATCACTGGCTATTGGACGTCAATCATATGGTCATTCTGACATATTTATTTAAAGGAAACCCGCCGTCGCCACATAAGCTATCTTTTCGATAAGCAGAAATGGGTCTTTATATGCAATGTCCCACAGACGGGACAGCACATACCCGGTCCTTTGATGTACCAGTTGTGGAGCTCTGGTTGGAACGAAAATCGACTTAAGCTGATGATAGTTCCAGTTACCTGCCAATCACGAACATGATTAACATCTACTGTTTAAAGCGTAATTATTAAGCTTCATTTATCTCAGCCACATTTCCGCTTTCAGTCTGAAGCCAGATTTTGCACCTGTAGAAATCCTTCCAGTTGCGCGATCTTGTCTCCGAATCTGAGTGCATTACGAAGATATGAAAGCTTCCGGCACAATGGCCTGGCTGTCACATGATCGAGTCTTTCAGGTAACGCAGACGTATTTTCCGCCGCGTCATTCAGAGCCCGTCTGAGTGCAATCAGATATGTAATCGCGACTTGAAAACAAACGATGGTTTTATTAATAAGTCGCCCAAAATAAAGCGACAGTCTGATAAAGGTCTTGTGGTTACACCACAGGGTTTCTTTTGCGCCTCCAAATGTCGCAGACGTTCTGCCATCAAACAGGACAAGACGCCACACATCAGCTGCTTACTCAAGTGACACGAATTAATTAAATTTATTAATTAGTGTCAAGTTTGAGAATGTGTTTTAAAAAATATGACTTAAGGTATAATTATTGTGTCGATAAAATTAATTAAGCATATACCACACACGAATCTCGCAAGAATGACGAGCTTGTCCAAAGAAAGAAAGGAAATCAGTATGACAAAGCCATATTACTGCACACCATTGTTACATCATGACAGTGTATGCCGCCCATTAAAATTTAATTTATTTTAAATTACTGTTTTCTATTCACATCTGCTTCTCTTTTAATCTTAGGGTCAAAGAAATAGGATTTTAAAAGATTTCAGGTTATGATGCACGAGTGCATCTATTAGTTAATTATAAAATTTATTTTTTGTTTGTTTTGCTTGTTAATTTTGGTTGAGTTGTGCCAATTATTTTATAAGACACAGGTTATAATTAACCAATTATAAACTACTAGTATCTGACAAATGGAAATTATTTTGTTTGACAAATGGATCATCTTAAAAATGGAAGGACCATAAAACCGTAAAAGAACGTTATCTTTTGATCATGTCTCGACTGAGATTTGATCCGAGTACCTACCAGCCGTCAGCCCGACAATTTACCAACTCTACCACTGGAACCGGTATCCACTCATGAAGCCAGTTCATTAGGTGTACACCAAACAACATTACATTAGATAATCTTATCTTTTAATCATGTCCGTTGTGACTCTGAACCCCGCAAATGCCACAACAAATGGACTGAGTGTACTAACTTTACAATATATACCATTATACTAGTAGATTAATAAGTTGACATGCTGAATCTCGACAAGAAGGCGACGGTTATTCGAAGAGCATTCATTCACTAGGGACTGATACCAACCAACTGATGTATTCAATTAGACAGATCTAGTGCAAGACCAGCGGGGGTTGCAGATCGATACTGTGAGTTAGTTTCAAACAAATCACCCATTAAGCATAATAACGAGGGTATAATTAGGTGTGCTGTATACTCTTATATGAGGGAGATCTTTTTAAGTGCCGACAATGTCAAAGTTATACGACACAAACGACCATCCAGCCATTGTTGTGATATGCAACCATCGTTGACAGCTAATAGCTGTGCTTACAGTAAATGTACGCGATGACCATGTATGACGTCCAATAGCCGATGATAAGATAAAAAGCAATGTGCTCTAGAGGTGTCGTTAAATAAAACAAACTTTACGATGACCATGTTTCCTTTTTGGGCGCAAGATTGGTTTAAGTCAGAACTTGTGTGAACGAGATGTGTTCTGTACAACTTGCTCTGATTAGCATACTAAATTCTTGTCCTTGACATTGGACATTTATCAGTGTAAAAATTCACAGATTTGTTTATATCATTTGGATTCTGAACCATGCAGAGATATGACTTTAAGCATAGCCATTTTTATCATTCAGATTGTTTTAAACAATAATTATTTATTTTCCATTTACTGGTGGGATTGCTCGACAGGCTACACACCTATATTAGGACCTTTCCCTACATTTTATACATGTATACAAAACTGAAACAAGATAACAGACTAAATGCATATAATATCTTAGAATAACACAACATAATAAACATATTCAGATTAAGTACGCCGAATTTGACAGGGAATCACGAGTGAAGCATGGTCTTTACTTCATTTGAACTCTGTCTTATGCAGATAAACGGCTTTGAAAATAATAGTTTGTGCGTTCGCTTTATTAGTTTGAATATTTTTTCATGGCTATAGTAAATCTCTGTTTAATTTAGATACCCTTGGGGTTTGTCATTGCGGTTAATACAGTTTTTTTCGTTCCAGTTATATTGCGTGCCAGATGTTCTTAATTTGCGAATCACTACCAGCAGCTAAATCCCACAATTATTGATATTGTACTCACTGTTCATCGATACATCCAGAATTAATTGCATATAATAACTGTCACACGCACACAATATATGTATAGATATACGCAGAGATGTCTAGTAGTCCATGCCAAAAGATTCGTTCTACACTTGTACACAATGTCCAGTATATGCCAAATTATTCGTTCTATGTAATCCTTTAACAGTAAGGGTTTAAACGTGGCTGGCGTGGATAAATGGTACAAGTGGACAGCACTGACATTGACGTGGACGTAATCGGTACTAAGAGACAGATCCACGCCAAGGGCTAACGTTGTGGCGATCAGACCTGTCTCTCGGTCTACGCCTCGCTGATTTCAGAAAGCATGTCCTGTGGTCCCCCTGACCTTGATTCTTTGATAACTGCTTTTTGTGATAAAATAATGACTCTAGATGATGGTCAGTGTGAAAGCACTATGGCAGATGGATGTGCTATCTGAACAGAACCTAACTGACTGCGTGACATATGAGGTGAAAAGATAAAATAATATATACATGTAATTTGTTTTCCAATTTTCTTATGGTTAAAGTAAAAGATTAAACGAGCTAATTGGAGCAATATGTTCACAAACACCAGGTATCAGCACTGTTTTGACAATGGTTCATAAGCGTATGCCTCATATATACCTCTCAATCCTCTGTCTTGTACAGAGATACGATTTTGAACATGGTAACAGTTTTATCGTTTCAGATTTCGTGTTCTTGTACCCACGAAAGGACAAACTAATCTTATTATTTTAACCTTGACCATTAACATTCCCCTATCTTCCGAACTGTGCCCGTCACCCCCCCCCCAAAAAAAGACGAAATCCCCAACAAAAATAAAAATCCAAGAAAAAAATCCAGCCAATATTAATACGAATTTTTTTTATTTCAAGCCGTAATATTTAAGCACCGTTAAAGGAAAGGAATGGTTCTTTAACATCACATTGTTAGGTATCAGACTTATGGTGCTTTACGATTCATTGTCTGTGACAGTCCACATCCTTTGTACGATCTGTCCGTACAATTTAATGCGACACACTGAACCATACCGAAAAGAAAAAGACTCCAAATGAACGAAACGCTGAATAGTAAATGACTGGCTTCTTTACACGGCACTAGGGCAATCACGTACGGAAATTAACGAAATATTCCGGAAACAATCGAATGCCGGTAAATTTTAATGTACAGTTTTATTTCGTTTTAAAACATGATTACGTTATTTTATTCAAACAAACTGTTAAACTTATTAATTTATAATACTATATTAAATATAATGACCACAAAACTGACTATATTTCACTTGTCCTTTAAAGAAAACCGGCTAACGCCACATATGATAATCTCCGAATAGCAGCAAGGAATCTTTCATATGCGTTTTCCCAAAGACTGAAGAGTTCACACCACGACCTTTAATAAACCAGTTATGGACCACTGGACGTAAGCACAATTAATACAAACTGAAGTACCTCGGATCACTGATGATTACATATGAATCTAGACATCAAAGAAAAAAATGCACACTAAAAGAAATGAAGGCATGTGAAGTTCAGTTTACTCGCTGCACCACTAACACGGTTTAGTATGGGTTTCTACATTACAAACGCAATCTATCAATTCCCCAAGCAATAATTCACGGATAAGGGCGTCAAGAAATTAACCTACATAATAGGAGGAAATTCTGCAAATTCGTGCTCGCCACATACCGGACAAATGACCCTGTACCGGTTGCGGCTTATCAATAGTTTATCACTGGGTCGCCGACTGATTGATTTTAAGCGGGACGAACTAATCTACGACCTGTCCGTTATCAGGTGGTGAAGCGACAAGATTGCTGGCTTAAAGTGGCAGTCAATTTGCTGCTGTTATGGATGGGGGATAAATGACCTTAAGTTATGTCACAAGCCGTGTTGTAACACGGACCGTTTTGAAATGGCGTGACAGTTTTGTAAGGTCGGCGGCGCCAGCTGGAAAATGGTTCATAACAATTAAGGAAGTTTATGGTTATGACTATGGTTATGACTATGCTTGTACTAGTTACTGATTTATTGACCATTTCTTAAACTATGATTACAATTAAAATATTTTAAAATAAATCACTGTGTTAGAGATCAATATGGTAAACTATGCACGATATGATGTCATAGTCATAAACTAATGGTTTCCTATATGAATTTTAAATATGAAGCCAAAAGTTATGTGCATGTTCTGGCTTTGTCCAATTTTATACTACTCTAGGCTACTAATGTATCTTGTAATATCATTATAAAAACAACTGTTTTTAATCAGTATGGGAGATTAAAAAAACATATTTCTTCTTAAAATGTATTCATGCTGATATATTTATATATAGATGAACATTTTCGAAGTTAACAAATGACATGTTTGAGTGGAAGCTGTCACAGATTTGCCTATGCATCCTTTGTGCAAATCTATAATTGTTAATACAATGATGATTTTGTAGAGAAATACGATTTAGACTATGATAACAGTTTTGTTACCTGCTTAATATGCCATATTGGAATGGCTGATTTTTGAAAGGAGAGTAAGGTATTGTTTAACGACACACCAGCACATTGTTTATTCAACAGCTGTTAGATGTCAAATGTATTGGGTTTTTCTTCAGAGGAAACCGGTTATCGCCACACAGACTACCCCTTCCCACAGACAGGACAGCACATACCATTGGCTGGAACGAAAAAATAGCTCAAATGTGTCCGCTAAAAGGGTCAGTTTTGTTGTTTGCTGTTCAGAAATTTTCCAGATTTGAATGGTTGACATTTGAATGCCGTCTGTCTTTCATGAGTTCTTTAGTGTCCACATACTGTTATAATAACCAATGCTCTCATCCTGCATAACGGTACACAAGATAATTAAAATCGAATCTATACACAACAGAGACCATGGGACGTCTTGGCGAAGTTGTGATGTACAAGACTCGAGATTAGAATGCTCCCTGTGGTTGTGGGTTAACTAGTTGTGCTTTTTGTTTCTTCCAAAAATCTGACAAGGGCAAGGACAAGAGCAAGGTTAAGGACAAAACCAAGGGCAAGGTACACCAGCTGACTACAGAATTCTGAAATTTCTTTTCCTCCAAACTCATTCATCTCCTCCTTTTTTCCCAGTGGAATGATGCAAATTAACAATTTGTGATCGGACAAACAACAAACGCCACCTCGGCTACTCCCATCTTCGAGGACATGTACGATTAATCACTACAACGTGAAAGTGAGAGAGAGAGAGCTGTTGAACCGAGGTCGAAGTTAATCACAACCACCACCAATATAATAGCCCTCGCCAATACCCCGGCGTCATTTATTTCAATTTATCACAAGACACAAGCCCAATAGTTGGGTAATCTGGCTGAAGTCATGCGACACGAGGGACCCTACAGAGTATTGGAATGTCTCATACTGGATGTCGCCAAAACGCACTAAAGTAATTTATTTAAGAGAAATCGCAATGAACAAAAAGGTGACTCAGCAATATCCATTTCAGATCTTCAACATTTTTGATGGTATCATTACTTGATACTGAATTCCTCGTTTAAGGCCTTAAGTTTCTTTATTGAGAATGGCCAGAATGTCAGGTCGTGACAGATAGTGGGGTTATAAATGAACAAGGGATCGTATTATCTGAAATCGCCAACAACTCGTCATCAAATTGCTTTGTATTCAACATTAACGTCCATTGGGATCTAAACCTATTAAACTCTGCGGCAAAGCATCCGCCTGACAAGAGAGAGTTCGTAGGATCTGTTCTCATCAACAGACGAGTGGTGTTCTCCAACCTAACAGTATTCCACGATTAATATATACAACAGCCCTTAAAAGTCAAGAAGTGCTATATGTATTAAATCATCAAAACAATAAAAAAAAATTTCCAAAATGCGAAACATTTACACGATGATAAAACTGTTCTAAAGGTATATCATATGTAAATGTTCAATAAGTTACATGTCACGTAAATATATATTGGAATTTCATGATATTACACACATAGCACCTTTTCACTGGAAAATAATAGAGCACCTTCAGGCTCTAATAGGTGAACAATGTGGTACGTGTTATTCTTTTGAAAAACGAGGTTACACGCCATGCAAGGATGGTAACAGAAAGACTACGTTTACCCTATATCTATCGATCCTATAGGAGTTCCCTATATGTTGACAAATGCTTATAAAGGATCCCTCAATGCAAGTTACAGAGTACAGTCAAAACGACAAAAGTGCTATCTTGTTCATGACCGTATCTCAACTGAAAGCAAATCCAAGGGACACGTAAGCTAACTGATTGGAGCTTGTTCTGAAGAATGGAGTAAGTTTGAAATCCTAGCACAGTGCTCTATAGTGTTCTTAGACCAGGCGCCGCCAGTTTTCAGAAAATGCATTACTCAAAGCAAATTGTGCGTACTTTAATCTTCTTGAGATTGAAACCAACTCCCTGTGGATACACCCTCAGACCTCTAAGGGCGTGATCCCTGTGTCAGAGAGGCAGCACTCGACATGGCAGCATAGAACAGATGACACCACTGTTTGTGAAAGAGTCTACTCGACACAAAGACACATCATACAATCTCTGATTGATGGTCTGCAAAAGAATAAGAGGAAAAAACGACCCCCATAAGGTATGCAAATTTCTCAAGTTCCTACCCTTTCTGTTCAATTAACACGTCAATCTATTCACGGTCCAACTCAGCTGAAAGAAGCTGAAATTAATTATTGTTTCCTAGCTAAGTAGCTCATCTTTCTCCCACGAGACAATCTCGTTGTTTGACTTTTAATTCGACTCCTGAAATGCATTCATTCTAGAAGCGATCTTCGGTATGTGTTAAGATTATCCCAATAAAAATATTTAAATTTAGGAAAAAAGAAAGATGTTTTTTTTTAAATTTCAAGTTTGAATGTCAGCTGTTGTGATTTATCACTTGAGAATGGCAACAAACGTGAAGAGATTGATTGTTTTAAACTAAATAACATTATCATGGGCAACGACGCCAGTGTCATCTGTCAAATGTCGTCTGATGAATGTCTGATCATCTAAATTTATGATGACTTGATAGAGACAGCGATTTTTATCTCCACAACCGGACTCCAAATCCAAAGCATGGTCAACTTTAGCTTGAACGCAGAAGAAGAAGAAAAAAGTATGATAAATTAATTCGGGCTAATACAAACGCTGATAATGTAATACATATAGCTGTAACAGGATTTAACGATATCTTTTGTTAGAGAAGTCAAACAAGTTCTTTAAAACTGTATTTGTGTTTGTATTATGGAGTAGTAAATAATGATATTAAATAGGGAGGTGACACTGAAACTTTAACTATTAACTGGACATTCGGTCTATATACCTGCTCTAGGTATACAATTCAGCTGGCTGAAACGCCTGTTCTGGACACAGTTTAATAACTGGCGTAGGAAGCGGTGGGAGGGTAGGTGGCAATATGCCTCACCATCTCTTAGATATTTTATATATATTTATTCATTTTCCAAAGTAAATATATGTATGTGTCTGTGTATCCCCCACTTTTCGGAACCTTCCTACTCCACTGTTAACGCTAGTACAAGAGAGGAACCATGCTTGACCTCCAATAGATGATGTTTATGTTTGTGCTGGGGTGGATGGCGTGTCGTTAAACCAATATTCAATCGAGAGAGGAAACCTGCTGCGACCACTCAACATGGCTACTATAGTTTTAGCAGCAATGGTTCTTTTTATTTGCACTTCCTAAAGATAGCATATGGTAGTATAAAATACATCCTTTTCAAAACTAATCTTGGACCACTGATCATCCACATAGGAACATTTCTACATCTGATATTATACGCGTCAAGTTATAAATAATCGGCATGTCAACATAATTATATATATGATGCCGAGAGTGTATCTGATTTCAACGAGGTGGTAAATGTATACCCACAGACGTCTCTGGAAGAGATGCATTGATACCAAGAAACAAAATGGCAGTGACTCTATTGTAATGTTAATACTTCGCGTATAAGATTCACCAGAACTGCTTGCGACGTACGACACAGTATTATAACGTGGAGATGTCAAAACTGAGAAGAAATAAAAGAAACAGTATGTGCGGCTTCCTGACGACCAGTGACAGCGTGAGCCAGAATAGAAAAGATAAAAATACTATACTTAGACCAATATGTTTATTTAACGCGGATTGAAACGGAGAATATTACATTGTTATAAGGTATCCCAACATATAGCATTGATATTTAAATGTCGAGACGAAATAAAAAATACGAGAACACAATACTTATAGTATCTATGTTTAAAGAGTACAGAGAACAGATTTAATCATATTATAGTAGTCATCTAAGTGTTACAAATAGGTTTTCTGTCTATCTCTCTCTGTTGTTATTCCATAATGTTGAATATATAGCATACAACACAGAACTCCAGATG
>JAULBS010115865.1:0-13468 GCA_032355785.1 Symmetromphalus regularis | reverse complement strand
GCAGGTACCATTTATATTTACATCAGTCTGTACTCTCATTTATACCTATATCTATACTTAATGTTTACCTACATCAGTGTATACCCAGGACTTGCGATAACGCTTAAATCGAGAGCTGTAGCAGGTACCATTTATATTTACATCAGTCTGTACTCTCATTTATACCTATATCTATACTTAATGTTTACCTACATCAGGGTATACCCAGGACTTGCGATAACGCTTAAATCGAGAGCTGTAGCAGGTACCATTTATATTTATATCAGTCTGTACTCTCATTTATACCTATATCTATACTTAATGTTTACCTACATCAGGGCATACCCAGAACTTGCGATAACGCTTAAATCGCATGTATTGATGCATTTTTTGGTGCTCGTGACTTGTAAAAATAAATGTTGCATGTGTGAACAGACTCGCACTTTTTTCCAAAATGTTTTTTGTTTTTTTTATAACAGAAGATAAAGTGCAATCGGTGTATGAGATTTACATAACTTCTGACTTGCACTGTCGTTCATTAAATTTGCCTATTGCGAATACCGTATTTAACCATTTAAGCACACAGTGCGGTAAAAAAATTGTATATTTGTCGTTCAAGGCAGATGTAAAAAAATCTCTGCTTTCCTCCTGACATCAATTTCGAATGGCACTTTGTAATGATGGAGACGAGTTCATGTAGGTCAGCTGCCACGAGACCAGGGCCGTGCGCTTAATAGGGCATGTGCGCTTAGATGGTCAAATACGGTAATAAAAATACTTGCTAAAGTATTTATTGGGGGGAAAATTTGTGAAAAACTTTCATCAAGATTTGGGAAGTAAACCTTTACAGCCAATTATGCTTATTGCTATGCCTCACAATCAGACAAATGCTATTTGCAAATCCACGTGTTCGGTCTACTGCTCCTAACAGTGTTTCTTGTGGTCGAAAATGATTAAAAAAAATTATTTATGAAGTATTTTGTTTTTAGGGGAAGCTGGAGTTCCATTTTTCCACGCGTCTGGTTCCGAGTTTGATGAAATCTTTGTGGGCACTGGTGCCAAGAGAGTTCGTCAGATGTTTGGTATGTAACAGTTAGTTCCCTTTATAAGGATTGTTACTTATATCTATAAACTGACAATCTCCATTCCAAAATGCACTACCCATTGGTTTTTTTTAAATGAAACATGGGATTTTTAATTTCATTTCTGGCTCCAACCCAAAGCAATGCTCTTCAAGGTTCAATGAGTAGGTGCATGCCACTTGCTCCGATCAGTGGTCCACAACTGGTGTTATCCTGTCTGTGGGAAAGTGCATATAAAAGATCCCTTGCTGCTAATATAGCCAATATTTATTTTTGTGCTGGGGGGGTCGTAAAATAAATAAGTATAAGTATTTTAACCCCCAATAGCCAATGTTTACTTTTGTGCTGAGGGGAGGGGGTGTTTAATAATAAATAAATATTTGACACCCAATAGACAATATTTATTTTTGTGCTGGGAGATCATAAATCAAATATAAATAAAACATATTTCTTGTCTTGTTTCAGCTGCTGCCAAGATGAAAGCACCGTGTGTTATATTTATTGATGAAATTGATTCTGTTGGAGCGAAGAGAACGAGTTCTCAGATACATCCATACGCGAACCAGACCATCAACCAACTGCTGTCCGAGATGGACGGGTGAGTGGTTCTGTGACATTACAAGAGTTCTATATGGTTCCTGTGAGGATAGAAACTTATGTCTACCCTGCCCCAGGCAAATAAAATAACGTCTCACTGTTTTGAGTTGAAAAAAATTGTGTCAGTGTAGGTAAAAATGGAAACAGTTTTTCCCAATTTCTGTGCACTGAGGCAACAAATTAGCCTCCAAAATAACCAAATTCATTTTCGGGTGAGGGTTTAGGCCCTCCTGGACACGCTATTGGGGCCTTCCCTCTACTCCCTATCGGGTCCTAATCGTCCTTTAGATTTGGATTTTCGGCTGAATATGCACAAGCAAACTTTTTCCCATTCCCATGAATGTAACCTAGAACGAGCAAATCTCAGCTGACCTCCCCCACTCCCCAAAAAAAGTTTGTTTTATTTAACCACACCTCAAGACTCAACTGACCAAGACCCTGTTCCATTAGATTTTTCTTTCTTGACTAAAATATTCCTTTGTTTAACATGTGATGTCAGCATTATGTCTTAATCAGAAGTGGGATGTGGCTCAAACGGTAGCGTGTCTGCCTGTTAACCGGTCGGTCATCAGATCGATCCTTCTCAGTGGACCCTTTTTGCAGTTTGGGCTATTTTCTGACCCAACCAGTGGTCCACAACTGGTTCATCAAAGGCCGTGGTATGTGCTGTCCTGTCTGTGCGACAGTGCATATAAAAGACCCCTTGCTGCTTATCAGAAAGAGTAGCCAATGTGGCGGCAGCATGTTTCCTCTAAAATACATATGTCAAAATGACCATATGATTGACATCCAATAGCCGCAGATAAAATAAAAAATCAATGTGCTCTAGATGCGTCATTAAATAAAACAAACTTTACTTTTATTTTTACTAAAACATGTCAGAATGACCATATGATTGATGTCCAATAGCCAATGATAAGATAATAATCAATGTGCTCTAGAGGCATTGTTGTTAAATAAAACAAACATGCCTTTCTGTTAGCCACACTGAACAATTTTTGTAACGTGACGACTTTATTTTCTTGTTTTCTTGCTGTTTTCAGATTTACACAGAACGAAGGTGTCATTGTACTTGGAGCAACCAACAGAAGAGACAATTTAGACCAGTAAGTCTGTCTTGTCTCTCCTTGATATGTCTGTCCATGTTATGTCAGAGGCAATTTAAATGGTGGTTAATTACTATTTAAAATGTGCAATTAATTGTTATGTGTTTATAATCATTATTATGATAAATTTTGTCACAAATATGTGTGAGGCTTATGCAAGTTGATTTTCTTTATTTTGTTATATATTTTTAATTTACCATCCCCGGGTATTTTTTTTTAATTGGGAGGGCAGTGCTGATAAACAAACTGTCCTTTTTTTACATTGTGACATGACGTCGTAATCGCTGATGTAATTAAACAACTTTACAACGTGACAGTATCAAACAAATAATTCTTTTTTTTCTTACAGAGCTCTTTTGCGTCCAGGCAGGTTTGACGTCGAGGTGCGAGTATTTCCCCCAGATGTGAAAGGACGGCAGGACATTCTGTTGCTGTATCTTTCCAAAGTGAAATATGATGATAGTACGTGGATATTTTAACTTTATATTCAGTTTGTCTAACTTGTAACTTTCATGGAGCCTCTGTGGTCCAGTGGTAGAACATCAGACTCTCAAGCTAATGACAGTGGTTCAAAACTAACTCACACCTGACTACGTGTCAAAATAATCAAATGTGATCTAGTATTGTTGTTAAACAAAACAGACAAAAAAATTGTAACAATCGCATTTTTCTGCGACCTGTTCTAGCTCATTTGATAACACAGGCCTGTACAAACTGCATGAACGATCGTTTCATTTGTGCATCGGTTATGCAAATGTATTTCGCATAACTGATTTACCATTCATGTAAAATTAACAAAATAAAGTAGTTTTTCCATTTTAAATAAAAACGGTTATGCAAATGAAAATAGGTAATGCAAATTTTGTTGGCAAAACCTATTTTCCGGTTATGCATATTTTGAATTTGTGCAGGCCTGGTAACACATTAATCTGGGGTGCTTCGGTTATTGTCTGTGTACTGGTGCATATAAAAGACCCCTTGCTGCTTATTGGAAAGAATAGCCTATGTGGCAGCAGCGGGTTTCCTCTAAATACATATGTCAGAGGCATCGTTAAATAAAACAAACTTGACTTTACTTAATTTAGAAGGGTGAATGTTTAATTGTTTTTTTTGTGTTCAGCTGTTGACATAATGAAACTGGCACATGGTACAACGGGATTCACTGGAGCAGACTTGGAGAATATGGTCAACCAAGCGGCACTGAGAGCAGCCATGGATGAAGCGGACACAGTTAGCATGGACCATATGGAGTTTGCACGCGACAAAGTCTTGATGGGTAAGTTTTATCACTGGTGCAGTAGTAGGACATTAGTCTTTTCAAGCTGAAGACAGTGGTTCAAAACACGTTGAAGCTTTTTCCGCTACATACTTTTCCTTTTTGGTAATATATATATTATCAGGGGTGCAGAAAGTACTCGCCCGCTTGCCAAATGCGAGTAAGTATTCTGACGGACAAGTTAAAAAATGCAACTACAAGTCTACCGTATTTTTCTCATTGACAGTAATTTTATTTATTTTTTTCCATATTAGCCACGCCACAATTCAAAATAATTTCAACAAAGAGTTCAGAATGATGACAAAATTCACAAGTATACATATACAGCATCAATACAGTTTTGTTAATCAAAGACTTCCAGCTATCTTATTTTGCACGTCTGCGCAGTCGCCAAATAATAGTTTTTGTTTCCGTGCTACCGTAACTTTCTGAGCAGTTACTATTGCTATGCTGAGTGTCAGTTGTTGTTGGATCAAAAGCGATGCTACTATGCATAGTTCTACTTTGGAAATCTGTGTAGGGATTGCAGAGAAAACTAAATAGAAAAAATGAAGGATAAACCTTTTGTTGTTGGAACCTCAATATTCAAACTGGAAAGCACAAAAGCTCATGAAACGCCATACGCTCTTTATTGTTCTGTTGGCTAGCGGACTAGTAGAAATTCTGGCGGGTTAGTAAAATTTAGTTGGTTCTGGTCCGGTGGAAAATTGTCCATTTCTCCACCCGTGTTTTTCATGCCAAGATCGTCAGCTATCATGACTGTTGTACCCTGCAACTTCTCAAACTACTGAGGGCCCTGCTTATTGACTACATGTCACAATTACCAAATGTTTGACATCCTCTAGCCAATGATTAATAACTGTGTGCTCTAGGGACGTTAAAAAAAAAAAAAAATTGTACCTTTATTGTCTTCTCGACTGTTTTTTATTTCAGTTAATCAACTATTAATTTGAACGGTCAGATTTTTATCTTGTAGACCTGAATAACAAAAAGCAAATTTCAACACGTTTCGAGTTCAGATAATGGTTTTATTAGCACGGTAGTATACAATATTGTGTAGTTCATTAATCAGATGTTGATTTTACAGGTCCAGCTAAAATCTCCAAGAATATAGACAAAGATACGAACTTGTTGACAGCGTACCATGAAGCCGGACACACCCTAGTCGCTCATTTCACTCGAGATGCTACTCCACTTCATAAAGTAACAATCGTACCACGTGGAATGTCCCTTGGTCATGTAAGTACACTTCACTTGACGTTACTCCATAAAGTAACAGTCATACCACACGGAATGTCCCTAGGTCATGTAAGTACACTTCGCTTAAGACGTTACTCCACTTCATAAAGTAACAAACATACCACGCATTATGTCCCTAGGTCATGTAATTGTACTAATCGATTTCTTAAGTAACAAATGAGATTTGATCCCAGTACCTACCAGGTAAGAGTCCGATAGCATAACTGCTACACCACTGGGATCTTTGATATACAGACCTGTCTGCCTTTCCGGTTTCTCTGTAATATTTCTGGACAGACACCCCAAACTACGGCATTCCAGACATCCAGTCAACTTTCCGCTGGCTGGTAGAGATGCCCAGATTTTTATTATAAAAAAAAAAATTATCGCTAAAGTTATCGAAAGTTCGGTTGCACCTAGAACATTTGTATGACTTCCTGGGTGAAGGTCAAATGCGTAGTGTCAAGGTTTTGCGCTTTCACCTCCCGTATAAATATTTTGCACCGAAGCTGAAACATGATGGCGAGTAAACGAGTGAGCGAAGCACCAAGACTAAATTCAAAGAAGACAAGAATTCTGCAGAAGGTTTTGGTCGTTTAAACCACTGACATGCCAGTGCTGAAACCGTCTACTAAGGTCGCAACCTTTTGGTACCGTTCCAGAGCGATGCATTCCTGAAAGAACCCTTAGATTTCCTGAGAAATCATGTTTATGTGCCCTAGATTCCTGAAAGTGTTTTCTATAGGTAGGCAGGTCTGAATATACCTTTGACTTACAAACTGGTTAGTCTTGTTTGGGTATGAGTGTGTTAATACTTCCCAGATTAAAAAAAAAATTCTGTTGCTAAAATTCTTTTAATTTGTTTGCATAAGTTTCTGGGTAATTGTCGAAATACAGTGCACATGCATAGTCTCAATTGAAATTTTTTTTTGTCTTGTTGCTGTTTATTTGCTTGACTCATCCAACTGTTTATGAAAGGTCCAACCTTTTGCTACTGTTATGCTTTCCGCCTTGACTTTATCATTGGACATGGCGGCCATGATGCAAGAGGTACGTTGTGTCCAAACGACACAAAGAGTATACAAAATTGATGTTCAAGCAGAAAGAAAATCCATTGACGTTCAAAATAACAAAAGCGAAGGCGTTACTTGTCACCACCCTAGCGGACAACAATTTGCCTTTGAAGCAAAACAAATGATGAAAATTTTTCCCCAACTTGGAAATTCAGTTGTCATGTGTGATGCATTCCTGACAGAACCCTTAAATTTCTGGGTAGGTAGGTCTGGCTATGGTGGTGTGACACAATTTTATATTAAATGATTTTACTTACAGACTGCCTTTATTGAGGATAAGGAGGTTTTCAACCAGACGAAATCACAGCTCACTGCACAGATGGATATAGCTATGGGTGGCCGGGCTGCCGAGGAGCTCATCTATGGCATTGATAAAGTAACAACAGGTATGTGTAAAACGTTATTAATATCAACCAACCCTTTCCCTTCAACATGACGGAGAATTCTTTCTGATCTCAGTGGAACTGTATCTCTTGTTGAGACAATGTCACTGATAAAAGTATGAGCTTCCCATTAAGTGATCCCACAGTCATTAATAAAACCTAGAAAAGTTTTGAAATTTGCAAATTTAGAGAGTTTGGTTAAAACTGAAAAATCATGCAAAAGTTTAAATTTATGCATAGGCCAATATTTTTTCGATCTTGCTTATCAGAGTGCGCGTGATCACTTCTTGTGATGCGTTAAGTATCTGAAAACCATGTGTCTTCAATTCTTTTCCTTCCTAAAGAATGTAAACCCTGTCTTCTTATACAGGTAAAATATTCAGGTTTTTTTTTCAGATTTCAATTTTAGCTCATGGGTGTGTGATACATCTACATTTTTACAGATTTGTGTGCAAAAAGATCATTATATATTTTGAAATGTCATGAAAAAATCATGGAGACATTTTGAAATGTGCACAGTTATCGTAATCTATGCATAACCAGGGTTAGCTCAGGCAAAACAGTAACATTCGCCAAATTATCTATAAAAATGTCAAACATTGAAATGTCATCTATTTTCTGCACTTAAATGGCTATTATTAAAAGAAGTTATTTCGCCAAATTCATCAAATGTTTTTAAATTTCGCCATTGGCAAATCTTGTGAGTGGCAGAGCTAGTGATGATAAAATACATTATTTTAAAAATGTGTAATGATACTTGTTTGTTATTTTTCAGGAGCCTCAGATGATTTCAAGATGGCCACTCGAATTGCTACAGCAATGGTGAAAAATTTTGGAATGTCAGAAAAAGTTAGTAAAGTTTGTTTTATTTAACGATGCATCTAGAGCACATTGATTCTTATCAGCGGCTATTGGACGTCAATCACATGGTCATTTTGACATATGTATTTAGAGGAAACCCTCTGTCGCCACATTGGCTACTCTTTCTGATAAGCAGGAAGGAGTCTTTTTATATGCACTATCCCATAGACAGGATTTGACATACCACGACTTTTGATAAACCAGTTGTGGACCACTGGTTGGAACAGAAAATAGCCCAAACTGAGGTACACTGAGGATTGATCCGACGACAGACCGATTCACAGGCAGACACGCTACCGTTTGAGCTACATCCCGCTCTCGTCAGAAAAAGTAGGAACCATTGTATTACAGTGAATTTAAAATTGTGGGTGGGAGGGGAGGTGTGGAGGTACTGCACTGCACAATAGGTGGCCAAAGTGTGGCAGTGTTCCTGTAGGAACCCTCATACTTCGATTTTTTTGGTGATTTTTTTGTTATTTGTTGTTCCCTAAAAAGTGGGGATGGGGTGAACGACCCCACCACCCCACCCTGCTCCGCAGTACCTTTGTTATATTTTAACTATCTTGAGGATTTAGGATTCTTTTGGGTAGCCTCAAAAAGTAATATATTTGTGATTAAAAAACCCATGTTATTTCTCGAGACATAATTTCACAATTTACAATCTTCTGTTATGTATCTATTTTATTTTATTTTTAGATTGGTCATCGTGTGTTTGACAACAGTGAAGTGGACAGTGGTTTGTCGATAGTCAAAGTGAACGAGGTCAGCCCGTCACTACAAGAATTGGTAGATGCAGAGATAAAGAGAATACTACAGGTGATTTTAATTATAGATTTAATCGAGTCAGAATACACAGGATTGTGTGCTATCCTAAAAAGAGTAACCTGTATGGTGGCAGCTTGTGTCTTTGTTAGATTACTTTACAAATGATATCTTTAAAATCATGTTGATTTTACAATTAGCGAGGTTCTCTTTTTATTATTACGTCTTCTAAATTGCATTCCTGATAATAGAATATTCCTGTTATCTGCATAATATTCTGCTGTACAGAACCATTTGTGTGCAAATACATACAAAGAATTTCTTTTAATTACATATTATTTCTTTGTAATGTCTGGTTAATTGCATAAGAAAGAGTAAAAAACTTAACTATTCTGACTTTGCATCTGTTATAGAATTCATGTTACATGGTAAAAACATTCCTTACTATATTGTATATTTCTAATTTTTGTAATTGTTATATGCTAAATATACTTTAATTTTATACCAGATAGTATAAGAATAGTAACATGATTTTAAATGGGCATTTCTGATAAAGGAATAATCCTGTTAATTGTATAAAATATTTGGGCAAAAAGCATATTCATTTAAAAGTATTGTACTATATATATATTTTTTTAATTCTCTGGGACTTATTTTTAAATTCTAACTTTTTTTCTTTCCAGGAATCTTACGACAGAGCACGAAAGATTCTACAGAACCATAGTTCAGAGCACAAGGCTCTAGCACAGGCTCTGATAACATATGAAACACTGGACAAGAAAGACATAATTTCCATTATCGACGGCAAAAAAGTGACGCGAGCAGCTTTATGATGAAGTGGGCTAATTCCAAATTGTACATACACATGATATCTTTTCACGCACTGAACAGGATTTAAAATCTGCATTTGATTCTTAAACTAAGTCTAGATTTGATAAATTACAGTTTATTCTAGAGATAAAGATTAATCGTCGAGCTGTTTTAAAGTTTTTTCAAGTGCGGGTGCTGGTTTCCAGATTCAGCACCATCGAGGCAGAGTGTGTGTTTGTCTTGTAGAACATGGTTCATGCTGTCAAATTTAATTTCATCAATACAAACAGATAGTTTCATCAATACAATCTGATTAGTTTTATCAACACGAGCCAGTTAGTTTCATCAACACAAGCAATTAGTTTCATTAATGCAAGCGGATTTGTTTCATCCATATAAATAGATTAAATTTGATCCACATAAGCGAGTTAGTTTCGTCAACACAAGCAGTTAGTTTCATCGATACAAGCAGATTTATTTCATCAATACAAGCAGATTATTTTGATCCACATAAGCTGATAGTTTCATCATCAATATAAGTGGATTAGTTTCATCAATACAAACATCAGTTTCATCAGCATAAGCCAGTTTGATCAATACAAGCGGATTACTTTCATCTTAATAATAAACAGATTAATTTGATCAACATAAGCTGATTAGTTTCATCAATACAAATTGATTATTTTCATTAACACGAGTTGATTAGTCTCAACAGTCTGATTAGTCTCAACACTAGCGATTAGTTTCATCAACACAAGTGGATTAGTCTCAACACAAACGGATTAGTCTCATCAACATGAGTTGATTAGTTTCATGAACACAAGTGAATTAGTTTCATCAACACAAGTGGATTAGTTTCATCAACAAAAGCGGATTAGTTTCATCAACACAAGTGGATTAGTTTCATTAATACAAGCAGATACAAATTTATTTCTCTTTATCAAACTGTTACCACACATTTGTTATGTATGTTACCAGACACTTTTTATGTATCGATAATTCCAGAACAAGATGGTTGCATTTCAAAAACATGGTGAAATGGAATGGTTATTAAACGCACAGACTTTATTTTAATAGTCATTGTAACAAATGCTGTAAATAGTGAAGTTAGTGTGTCCAGAAATAACTGTTGTGATGTGATCATGCTAAAATTCATTTTTTGTCTTATTACTGCTTCTGGTCAAGGTGTTAGAAACAGATGTTTAGAGGGGTATAGAAATGATTGCCTTGTGTAGACTTGGGATAAAGATATAATGGGGCATAACAGTAAATGTTAAAACACTTTGTGTCATGACTGCAAATTGCTTCTGAAATTCGAGCCCTGCTTCATGAATTATATGAAGAAACAAAAAATGAAAATCCAGCGGTCAGAAATTTAGAAATTATTTTTACTTGCCTGGGGGACTAGTAGCTTTAAAAAGTTACTTGTCCCCACAAAAATCTCTAGTGCCCCTCCACGCCCGTATTTTAATTTTAAGTTGGGTTGATCCATAAATCCATAATGCGAATTACTGATGTAACATGTAGTTCATGTTGAGAAGACAAATCGTATTGGTGGTACTAATTTTTATTTTAAGGAACTCAAGTTGATGTATAATAATTGTATTACAATAATAAATGAATTTGGAATCAACCCTTAACTGTCTGCCCGTATCGTCTATAAAGAACCAACTGAAAGAGAAAGACAGGATAAATGTCTGCTAGCACATACAGCGAATGCATTTTGGTCAAATAAATGTGTTTAGCAGGTATGATCGACAAATTATCAATCTGACAGCTACTATCTCAATATAATACAAATTTGTAATACAAGATTGAAAAAAAATCTACTTGCCTGGGGGACTATCGTCAATAAGGATTTACTCTCCTCGGGCGAGGGGTAGTATGTTAATTTCTATCCCTGAAATCTCATATTTATATCGAGTAAAATGATCAAGACATGAAATTCTTAAAAGTAAGGCACATTTCATTTAAATATGTGTATCTTCAAGAGGCTTATTTGTAATATCAGTTAACTTCCCATATGTACATACCTCATAACTGATGCAGCTAAATTCATGTGTATCACTATATTTTTTTGTAGTCTGTACTTTGATTTGTGCATGTACTCATTGTGTATTTGTGTTTCATTGTATTGTCTTAACTATACTCAACTAAAAAACAAAGTATGCCTGTAATCAGTTGTCATTTATTTCATAAACCAGACAACACTCATTTCAGAAATTCTGGAATTAGATAACTAAAACATTTAGGTGTGTGTGTATTAATATCACAAGTTGAGTACACACAATGGTTTTCAATTATGGTGAAATGGCACATTAAAAATATTCAATATTTCAACATGCAAACTTTCATTTTGGCTTGAGTATATTTTCAAGTGTTTTTCTCTTCTATTTTTTGGTTTTAAAATCTGCACTACACACTGGCGTAATGAACAACTACATGTTTATCAGAATTACAAAGTTAATGAAGGTGATTAACAAATTGATTTGATATCTACACTTTGCGTGTGTGTAATAAACATTTGCATGATGTATTTGTTATAATGTACAAAGTTGTTGAAACTGAATAACAGAAAAAAAATGAATGTATTGAATATGTTTTATTTTGTTTTATTTATAAAAAAAAATTAAAAAGTAGTTAAAATCATGAGAAGTTTTCAAAAAAAAAATACGCGTTCACTTAAATATCCTGTCTAGAATCATCTATTTGCTATAATTCAGAATACTAAACAAGTATTGTTGTTGATCACATTTTCAATGTTTTATTCTGCAGAAAGTGGGTGACTGAAAACAAAATATTTACTAATAAAATTATTAATAAATTAAAATACTGTAATTCATAAAATTAATGCAACAAGACAAAATATTTTTATTTATTAATTTGTGTTGCAATTTGTGTTTTAAAATATGTGGTATAGTGGATAAAATTAAAATGAGCAGCATTTCTGTTGTAATATTTTTTTTAATTAACATCTTGATCGCATTATTCTAGTGATTTACAGTATTTTAATAAATTGATGTTAAAATGGATCACTTCTTGTTGGAAATGTGGACAGTATGCAACAAAGAGTTGTTAATTACTTTGAAATGTGCTTGAGAAAAAGTGAACTGTTTACATCTAATGAAAAAGTGTAAATAAAATGTTAAAATTCACTGAATTATTTATTTATTTAAACCTGGGGCACAGCCAGCTGAGACAAACCCAGACGCTGGGAGCTTGAACCATGTGGATAATAAATATCAGTATCATTGGGAAAAAAAAAAAAAAAATCTGCAGAAATTCCAAATGAGGCAAGTCCCTTGTTTGCCTCATGCTAGCTACACTACAGTAAACCATATTAACAGATTTGGAATACAGGGTCTTGTTTGGCAAACGTAAAAAGTGCTAATTTCCGAGAATTTCCTGGTTTTATCCTAAATAACTGGTATTGTTGTGGCTTGGGGCATGTGGTCTTAGCGCAAATATACCTAACTACACAGGGAGATCTATAATGGAGTCAATCCTGGAGGGGTGAGGACACATTCCCTCCTTTTTACACATGAGGATGCTCCGACTTTTTGGACATCGGGGATTTTCCGTCCCCCCTCCCCTGCCCACTTTCAGGAAGCGATTTTCGCCCTTGCTAAAATAGCTGTTAAAAGGTACCTGTGTTTTGACACCAATATTTTGCAAAGGCATCACCAGATCCCTGGATACAAAACTTTTTTTGTTTACATATATGATAAGGAATGAAAAAAATACCAGTCTACATGATGACGGCTCTTGATGGCACATAGCTCATTCTGAAGTCTGTCTAACGGTTTTGGCCTTATCGTTGCACCCCTATATAAGACCTATGAGGCCCTCCCGCTTTAAATAATACACTGAGCAAGGGTGAAAATCCGTTCCTGAAAGTGTGGGGGCGGACGACGGAATATACCTTTGTCCAAAAAATGTGTGTGTGGTTTTACGCCCATGACTGAGTAATGTTTTGGATAACTTTATTCATTAATCTCACATGCAGGTTAACAGTAATTACGAATCAAGACCGTTTACAAATGTCAGAAAATCTGTTGATGGTCAGTTACGTGCTCAAGATTTATCGATGTGTTTTTTTTGAATATTTTTTTTTCCCACTCATAATATCAATATCAACACATTAAATTCACTGTACAGATTTCAACCAATAAATTTACAATTGATTTTAAATGGTAAAAAAATTCTAAATGATAAAGATAATAAAGAAATATTTTTTCATGTACTTAAATATATAAATGATACAAAACGTTTTTCTTTATTTGTAAATATTGTGTAGTAA
>JAULBS010115854.1:0-14628 GCA_032355785.1 Symmetromphalus regularis | reverse complement strand
TTTATATGACGTAATCATTAATATTTGCCGCGAAAATATTGACGTCACACATTTAGACCCAGCCATTACGTTTGGTCATACAGATTCTAATGCTGTTGGATTGTCAAACAAATGAACCGGTCCGTCGTCGGATCGATCCTTCTCAGTGGACCCATTTGCAGTTTGGGCTATTTTTCATTCTAACCAGTGGTACACAACTGGTTCATCAAAGGTCGTGCAATGTGCTGTACTGTCTGTCGGACGGTGCATATAAAAGATCCTTTGGTGCTTATCAGAAGGAGTAGCCTGTGTGGTGGCAGTGGGTTTCCTCTAAATACTTATGTCAGAATGACTATAAGATTGATGTGCAATAGCCAATGATAAGATAAAAATCAATATTCTCTAGAGGCGTCGTTAAATAAAACAAACTTTACTTTTTATATATTATAACATTTTATCAGTAGAGTTCTGTCATAAAGATACGACTGTTAATGTTTAATAGTTTTTGTTGTTGTTCTGATTAAAACACATTCTAGTAACTAATTAAGTTTAATTTGTTACTGTGCTGTTAGTTAAAAATTATTAAGTTAATTGTGGTTTTATTACTTAGTAACGTTGACAGTAGACCAACCACCAGATGAACAGTACGTTACAACTCCTAGAACAACAAGTACATGTAGCAGAAAAACAAGTTCGTGTAGCAAAAGAACAAGTTCGTGTAGCAAAAGAACAAGTTCGTGTAGCAAAAGAACAAGTTCATGTGGCAGAACAGGTATTTTACAAGGCTATGTACAAAACTGAAACAGCATGGATACAATTTTATTTCTGTGTAGACCAGAACATGGCTAAACAAAGCATATACATGTATGTATAGTAGTTCATGCTCATGTACAGAGCTGTCATTATTTTATAACATAAACTTAATGTTTTTCCCTGAAAAATAAAAACATTTTGTCATATTGATAGCACAGAAACATGATTACAGTATAGTTTCTATTTATAGCACCCCCTAATTTAAGTGACCCCCCCATCACCATTTTCACTAGAAATAGCACCCTTAAAATAGTAAAAATGGCTTGTCCCGACTGCTGACTTGCGTATAATCCGTAAGCCGACTGCTTAATTCAACACATGGAAAATGTCATTTCCATATTCCAAATGCCCTTTCAATTACTGACCTTTCTTTATACGCATGCTGTTAACACTTACACGCATGTAAGAGAAAAACAGACTTCATAAATTCGGCCCGGGATATTTTTGAACAAGACGCCATTTTTTGGCCCTGTGTTCACTAAATCCCCTGTGAAAAGATCTGTTTCCTGCCGGTGTACATAAAATATTCCCACTGGGGGGCAGAGCGTTATTTTGACAAGTATTACAAAACGTTGTTTAGTACTCTGATTAGCATGCCCCTTTTGCATTTTACATCGCGGCTGGGTTCTATAAATAGAAACAATTCGGTATCCTAGTCAGATCTGGCTCATGACATTTATTTATCTTTTCTGTCGGAGATTGCAAGTTGTTTTGTTTGCGAGTATGTAAAGTGTAATTGGTCTGTTGCAGATATTAAATCTGTAGGGGTTTGTTTGCATACAGGGACTTCATCTTGACTGAGTCATCTATTATTTGTTCGTGGTTAATCATTTCGTTAAAAGAGTGAATAGCTTCATAGCTTGCTTCAGTATTCCTTCTCTGGATTATTTCCATAATTAAATATTGATTGCAAAACCTGCATAAAGGACGCAATAAAATGTCATCTGGACCCCCAAAATCAGAGACGCTGCATCCCATGGCACTCCTATAAAATATCAAAACTGTTTTGGTTATATAATTGATGAATAAACAATAGGGGGTGGGGTAGAGGGTGTACTGGGTCATTTTAGTGCCATAAAAAGGAATTCATTTATTCAACATAAAAAAAAGAATTAAGACAGAACAAATATTTTTTCTTAAATCAAAATCTGTTTTCTGCAACTCTTTCACTAAATTTGTGGACTCTTAGGTTTTAGGCTGGGAACATCAGAAAAGAATAAGGTGTGTCCCAGGGACCCCTCTTTTATAAAAACCAGGTAAACCCCTTACCATGTATTAAACATATCTCTGTACAAGGCAGAGTCGATAGATCTTTAGGACAAACCTTGACATAGCTTCTCCAATCTGAATGGACATCAGGATGTTTATGAATTTTAATTTCTTGGTAGAATGTTAATACCATGATATCTTATAAGAAAATATACTTATTCACAATATGTTTAGATGTTACACAGGTTGGCATTTTCATTTACTTCACTTGTACCTTTGTTATAAAAGTGACAGGCAACCTTTAAGATTTTGAGAGAATAATTTACATTAACTGTACCCAAGCTGTTTCCTATGATAAAATGGAACATTGGTAAAGATGTAATTTATTTTTAGATGTGTGTCACTTAACCAACATTTTAATCATATCAAATTACCAGTGTTTTACTTTCATTACAATGTTATTATTTTACAGGTTTAGGTATAGCTAAAATGCTTTTGCACAGTATGTTAATAAAACAATAATTTTCATTAGCTCATTAAACATACTCTAGCCAGGTTAGATAGCTAGTTAATTTGGTGAATTATAATCATTCAGTGACTTTAAATCTAGGTAATTCAGTGATCTGGATTATATTTCCATGTGCCAGGGGGCATAAAAAGGTTTTGCACCTAAATCCGTTCCCAAAAGGATAGCTAATTTTATTGTGCTTGGTAATGTTCTTCAGTGTTTTGAAATATATGTGGTTAATTTTGTTCATATTGTGTTTTAAGGTGTGTACTTAATTTAGTACATTTTTCATGAATGGTAGTGGGTACCTAGTGGCAGAATTCAACAGCAACATTCTTGTCGATTTTGTGGTTGGTAGGTACTGAGATTGAATCTCAGTTGAAGCATGGGTTTTTTAATCTCAATATGGGCTCCAACCCAGAGAGAGTGCTCTGCCAGGCTCAGTGGGTAGGTGTATACCATTTACTCTGACCAGTGGTCCACAGCTGGTTTAATAAAGGCTATGGTATGTGCTATACTGTCTGTGGGATAGTGCATATAAAAGATCCCTTGCTTATCAATAAGAGTAGCCGCATTACTGTGGCGGTAGCAGATTTTCATCTGTCCTACTAACACTAACCTCTGTCCTGGACAGACGGCACAGGAATCTGAATTGTGTGCCCAGGACAGCGTGCTTGAAACTTAATTGGATATGAGCACGAAAATAAATACAACCAACCAACCACACCTGAAAGCACAATATGGAAAAAATTAAGCACATTATATTTCAAAACTCTGAAGAACATTACCAAGCAGTAAAACATTAGCTATTCTTTCTGAAACTGTGACAGGATCAAAACCTTTTGACACCCCATGTAAATATGTTACTGACGAATATGTAATTAATTATTATTCAGAACTGATATTAATTAAGTTAAATTAGTACTTACTGTTGCAATAATTGTGGTTTTATTCATTTTTAACAATGACAGCACGAGGAAAATCACGTGCAAGACAAGGTACATGTATCTTTGAAAATTTTAATTATTATTTACTGTTGAACAGTTACTGTAATAGTATTAAATTAATAGTTTTTCTGTTGTATTTGTTTTGTTGTTAAGGCATGCATGAAATGCTCAAGAATGGTGTTTTGAGGATAACTGCATGTGTAAGAGATGGCTGGAAATGAGATTTCAGCTTGATGCTATTTTGTTCATGTACGTTGTATATGTCAGAAAAATGAATTGATGTAATACAAACTAATTTAGTTTTTGTTTAATTCTATGACAAATTAAGAGGAGCAGTTTTTGACCTTCAAGATTGAAGACGATTCTTCAAACAAGCATTGTAATTTACCCCAGAAACATGTACCATACCAAACTTTAGTTTTTTTTAAAATATAATTTATATCAAAATTTTTAGAAAAATGCTTGCTGATTAAATGATTATCATACCTTAACTGAACTGATAAATAGGTATGTGTATAAAACATGATGTTGCTTAGCCTACTCATTGTTTGTTTACCATGATAGAGGAACACACAAACACACACACACACACACTCACACACTGGGATTTAATAGTTTCTGTGTATAATGTCATGTATTAATTTTTAATCAAAGAAGAAAAAACAAACAAATCAAATGATTAACATGGTCTAATATGGCATGAATTGGAGTTAAAATAGTTGCATCTATCACATAATCAGAGGTCATGACCTCTCAAAATTTAAATGAATAAACCACATGTGAGTTTACCAACATCTATGTGTAAAATAAAATGCATGATGTTATGCAATCAGTGTCACAATATTTAATGCATCACTCAATGTAGATATTACATGGGCAACCAAAAAGTGTTAGGGGGTGAGGATAATTATATAGGTGCCCCCTCTGACCAAAAAGTGGGGTAATGTATCCCCCCTATGTGTAGGTAATAAGAAACAGTCTTGTCTTGGAACAGAATGACGGCTGAAATTGTTTTTAATGTGTTCATATTCGAATATGATTCTTCTGTTTTGTGTTTGGACAGTAAAAAGATGTTATATTACTAATTGCTTATGTTACGATATGATTAAAGTTTATGCAAATTGTTGCTGTTATTTTAGTTGATGTTACTCTACACATTTCTTAATATTAAACATTTTAATTTGACATTTCATTGCTATTCAATATTTTCCTCTTTTATCTTATATTAATTATGCGTGTTTTTTTACATGTTATTCTTGTATGTTATTGTTACAAAACAACCCTAACAATTTCATAGTTTGATTTAACTTAATTGATTTCAGTGTTTTATTTAATTTTGCAGGTAATTCATTTACTTAATATGTAATTATTGTTAGAATGTTTGACATATGTTTGAAAGTGTTACTATATTTTGCATTATGAGAAGTGGCACATCAAAACACCAGTGTGTTTCGGATATAAAAGTTACACTTTTATTTTCTGTCATAAGGATTATCTCAGTCTGTATATTTATTTTTTATTTGGTGAATTGATTAAATCATCACTGACGCATTTACACACCAAATATTTTTCAGGTAATTTATTTCTTGTAACATATTACAAAAATTGTTGTTATAGGACATTTACAATAGTGATTCAATAAATAATGGCTTATGCAAAATGTGACCTGCAAGAATGACATAAAACTGACTTGTGCAGTTTACAAATTTCCTTGTGAATTTTCATGTGAATTAATCTGATTTTTTCTGATTTAGACACTCACATGTAGGTACAGGTTTACAGAGCTACCTGGTACAGGTGTTTCAAATTTGGCTTTTAGTAAAGTCAATACTCTTCAGGGATCGAAATTAAGAAATTATTTTCACTCACCTTGGGACTAGTAGAGTTAAAAAATTAGTCATACCCACAAAAAATCACTAGTCCCCCCATTTTAATTTTAAGATGTAATGTGTATCTCAAAATAATACAAATTCGTAATACGAGATCAGAAACAAACAAAATCTACTGACCTGGGGGACTAGCACTGGTAAGGATTTACTCACCTTGGGCGAGGGGGCGAGCATTAATTTCCATCCCTGCTCGCATGTTTTTTGCTTGTGACTTAAAACATTAATAACAGCCTCCTGTCACTTACTCATTAGTAGTACATCAGAGTCTTGTTTATTGTTTTATTTTGCAGCTTTATACACCCTTTGTGAACTCATTTAAAAGATAATTATTGCACTTTATCAGGTTATTGTTTTTATTACTTTACATATGTAGAGGATATTAAATAATCTAGTATTATCACATTTATGTCCCAATAACATAAGTTTTAATGAAAAGTTATTTCATAAGGGACATAATTTTGATAATAATTTGTAGTGAGTTTGATATTCTGTTTATTACCCCTCAAAATGTTAACTTCTTCATGCTTTAAACTTCTTTTGTTCATTGCATTTTATAAACATTCAAGCCTATACATGTGACATGAATGATGTTAAAATAAACCTTTATCTAGTTGTAGTGACATCATAGTTAGAGTTGGGTAATAGGAATCAGATATTTTCTTTTACCCCTTAAACATACATGTACATACCTTTGATGTAATGACCCCAATCTTTCACCCTCCTGCCATTAAATATATATATTTTATAGCCTACATGTATCTGAAAGAAGTTTATTGAGTAACGTTTTTTTTTAAAAGAAGGCATTTGTGATTGACGTCCAATAGCCAACAATAAGATAAAAATCAATGTGCTCTTGAGGCGTCACTGAATAAAACAAACATTTTATCTGTCAAACCTAAAAGATTTAGCTTTTCGGTGTTCTGTTTTTCAGATACCTGATACATTTTTAAAATTCCAAAGTAATCTATTGTAAAAAGGCACTTTCTTTAGACTGTGTAAATGGATAATTTTATTGTTTACTATTTAAAAAATAAATAAATATATATATATATATATTTTTAAATGTTTATTGTCCCCAGAAATAATATATGATAGTGTCGGGGTTGGGAAGCCCCGATCTCACTATCTTACAAATGTTTACACTAGTTAACAATATGTACAGAAAATTATATGTATATACAAAAGATAAAAAATAAAATTATTAAGGGGACAAAGAGAAAAAAGGAGAGGATAAAAAATATGGAAAAACATTTTTTATGAAAGTTTTATTTTTATTTTGACTGAATTTAAAAATTCTACATTTTGACAGGTGACGAGGACATTGGGCCTGACGTAAGTGAAATGTTGAAGAAGAAGAAACGAGTATTCGAGGCGCCACGTGCACAAAATTACTACCACATTGAATACTACCTTCTGCCACATGATGAACAGTTAACCAAGACCGATCTTGTCACCTATGGAATAGCCGCCAAAATATATATGGAGCGACATGACGCCAAAGTGATTAAGACATGGGTGGATGGGGAAGTCACTTGGGTTTCTTGGGCTAACAGGTAAAGAATTTCAGTTTATAAAAAGAGGTTATTAAACGAGTTGCCATTTATTATCAAATTTATGTCCCGAGTGAAATAATTTTCTTTCACAAGGGACATAAATTTGATAATAAATGGTAACAAGTTTGATATTCTATTTATTATCCCAGACAATTTTAATCATTCTATTCTTTAAACTTTTTAATTGTGCAGCAGTTTAGTGAAATTCTATGGATGATGTTACATTGTACTTTTTCTAGTTTTAGTGACGTCATTTGCACGTTTCCAAAATTATAATATCATATTTAGTATAGGAAAGCATATTGGTCATAACGGCCAGAGTGATCCAACGAAATGCCTTATTAAACCAATGTGTGATATTTCACATGTGAAAATAACAAAACATGTAACATGTTATGAGTGCCCACAGGGGTGATAAAATAGATATATCCTGCCATCACTATATACTCTAGGTCATGATATTAATGCCAAAAATGCGACTTCGTGTTACTTGCATTAATAATATGACACATTTATTTTGGCTTGCATTTCTGGTTGGTAATAATTGTTAGACAAATGGCATCTGGTGATTTGTTTTTAGTTTTCAATATCACTATGATTTTAACCGTAGCATAATAAAGCCATTATCTAAGGGAAGTAACTGGTTAAACCCCAGTCACACTGTCAGGTATTAAAGGCTAGCTATTACTACATTATTAAAATGTTGTAAAACAGCAATATACATAGAAAAATGTATTAGATATGGCTATATACATAATGCTGATTGCTGCGTTATTTTGTTTTGGATATGTTCAAAATAAGTATGGGATTTCCATATACATAGCATATACCTACTAAAACATAGTAAAACATTAAAACATAGTTAAAACATTGTTAAAACGTAGCAAAAGTAATAAAATGTAGAAAAATATAGTGGAAACCTATTAGAAACCTAGTAAAACCATTAAAAAAATAAAATATAGAGGATATTAAATAATCTAGTATTATCAGATTTATTTCCCAATAAACATAATTTTTCTTTGTAATAAGTTTTTATGAAAAGTTATTTCATGAGGTACATAAATTTGAAAATAAATAGTAGTGAGTTTGATATTCTGTTTATTATTATCCCTGAAAATGTTAACTGCTTCACTCTTTAAACTTCTTTTGTGCTTTGCATTTTATAAACGTTTTGCTATCTGTAGTAATAACTAGCCCACAATACCTGACAGTGTGACCGATGCTTTATTATCTATATATTCTATTATAGAATATGAGCGATATTTAAAAGTGTGATTTAGCTATGATATCGTTGGGTTTGATCTTCAGAATATGTTTGAGAAGAAACTGAAAAAATCTCAACATTATTTTGTTTTTGAATGTAGCCATAACAGCATAATAAAATACAGGCTTGGTCTTTTTGACAGTTCTGGCATATAATGAAGATGTGTGCATGGTCACCATTTTTTTTTCTCCTTAATTAAATTTTCACATGTCTGTGAAAAGATCTGTTTATCTTCCAATTCTTGTGATTTTGATTGAATCTTTTACTAATATCCCAAGAGAATATAATCTATCTGGACAGTGTTTTCTTATAAAGTGTTATCATAATAAAGCAAATCCAATTCTGTAAGAAAAATTATATTTACTTGATGCTGTAGCTTGTAAACTGACAGAATCAAGTCTAGAAAATATGACATACCATATTAATTCTACTTTAGATTCCATATCTAATTGTTATCTGCATCTAAATTTCTTTAGTGATTTAAAAAAAGTAAAGTTTGTTTTATTTAATGACACCTCTAGATATCTTATTATTGGCTATTGGACATCAATCATATGGTCATTCTCACATATTTTGAGACGGAACCTGATGCTGCCACATAGGCTACTCTTTTTGATAATCAGCAAGAGGTCTTTTATATGCACTGTCCCGCAGAGAGGACAGCACATACCACAACCTTCGATGAACCAGTTGTGAACCACTGGTTGGAATGGAAAATAGCCCAAATTGCAAATGGGTCTACTGAAGAGGTTTAACAAGTATATCCTGTTTGTATAAATTTATATCAGTAGTATACAGTTGGTATTAGTAACGTGATTGTTAGTTCACTGGATTTAAGACTGAAAAGGTCCTTGAAAATCATGAAAGTACATACATTTTAAAAATAAATTCAATAAGGCCTTGCAAATACTTGAATTTATAAATTGTTGTCCTAAATACTTTAAAGTGGTTGAATTTCTTCACTTATAGATAAATGTATTAATCTGCATTTGCAAGGTTTTACCCGTTGAATCTAAATAATGGAGCGGGCCGTAGCTTAAATGTTAACATGTCTGCCTGTGAAGTGGTCGGTCATCGGATCAGCAGCAGTAATATATGCACTGTCCCACAGACAGGACAGCACATACCACAGCCTTTGATGAACCAGTTGTGGACCGGTAAATAGCCCTAACTGCAAATGGGCCCACTGAGAAGGATCGATCTGACGACTGACCGATTCACAGGCAGACACTCTACCATTTGAGCTATATCCCGCTCCATAAATGGTTCATATTAAGTATACATATGGTCTGGTTGAAAATGGAGCTGTATAGATTTTACAATTTATTATCAAACTGTCAGCATTCTAACTGGCCAGGGCTACTTAACACATGTTGATTAGGTACCCTTTGTATTGTTTGATTTTTGTAAGAGATGCTTAAATAACATGTTGCCATACTAGAATACACATGTTGTATTGATCTGTCAGAAGTGGTGAGCACTGATAAATGGTTAGCTTCCGTGTCTCAATTTTCTCTTGCTGGCCAGTTATTGGTAATTATATCAACACCGACAGCCATTTAGAAACCATTATTGCAATCATTGTAACATTAAAACTGCTCCAAGTGTTTAGTTCATCTGCACACGGATTGCAGAGTGGTCAGGCAGTCAGAGTCGGCTATTACATACATGTTTGTGGTGAAAACATTGTAAGTTTTTATTATTGGCTACTTAAGGTCCGTATTTGTAGACTGTTGTAATAATAATAGTAACATTTTCTTCATTTTTACCATATAAAATTAATTTTTTTATTTTTATTTTTATTATTATCATATTATTACTATTATTATATTATAATAATAATTATTATTGTTATTATTTTATTTATGTTTTGAAAAAAAAAGAGTAAAATTTGTTTTATTTAATAATGCCTCATTTTATTATCGGCTATCATATGGTCATTCTGACATATTTATTTAGAAGAAACCCACTCCCGTCACATAGTCTATTCTTTCTGATAAGCAGCAAGTTTTTTTTTATAAATGTATGTACCATCCCACAGAAAGGACGGCACTTACTACAGTTATGGGCCACTGGTTGGAATGGAAAATAGCTTATGTTTTGAATGCTTAAATAATAAGAACTGACATTGTGTTATGTGCTAGGTACATTCATATATAGGTGACAAGTCAGTCAGAACCAGGCATTCTTCTTTTAGTTGTTGCATATGGAATATTATGAGGAGAGCTGGAATTCATAGTTGGGATGGAGTATTTTTAAGAGAGCTGAATGTTGTAGTTGGGATGAAGTATTTTGAGGAGAGCTGAATGTTGTTGGGATGGAGTATTTTGAGGAGAGCTGAATGTCGTAGTTGGGATGGAGTATTTTGAGGAGAGCTGAATGTTGTAGTTGGGATGGAGAATTTTGAGGAGAGCTGAATGTTGTAGTTGGGATGGAGTATTTTGAGGAGAGCTGGATGTTGTAGTTGGAATGGAGTATTTTTAGGAGAGCTGAATATTGTAGTTGGGATGGAATATTTTGAGGCGAGTTGAATGTTGTAGTTGGGATGGAGTAGTTTTAGGAGAGCTGAATGTTGTTGTTGGGATGGAGTAGTTTTAGGAGAGCTGAATGTTGTAGTTGGGATGGAGTAGTTTTAGGAGAGCTGAATGTTGTAGTTGGGATGGAGTATTTTGAGGAGAGCTGAATATTGTAGTTGAGATGGAGTATTTTTAGGAGAGCTGAATATTGTAGTTGGGATGGAGTATTTTGAGGAGAGCTGAATATTGTAGTTGGGATGGAGTATTTTGAGGAGAGCTGAATATTGTAGTTGAGGTGGAGTATTTTGAGGAGAGCTGAATATTGTAGTTGGGATGGAGTATTTTTAGGAGAGCAGAATATTGTAGTCGAGGTGGAGTATTTTTAGGAAAATGGATGTTGTAGTTGGGAAGGTGTATTTTGAGGAGAACTGGAGGAGAGTATGGATGGAGTATTTTGAGGAGAACTGGAGGAGATAGTATGGATGGAGTATTTTGCAGAGAACTGGAGGACATAGTTGGGAAGGCATATTTTGAGGAGAACTGGAGGACATAGTATGGATGGAGTATTTTGAGGAGAACTGGAGGACATAGTATGGATGGAGTATTTTTGCAGAGAACTGGAGGACATAGTTGGGAAGGCATATTTTGAGAAGAGGTTTAGGTCAAGTTAGGATGACGTATTATGTGGATAGCTATTTGTTTTTAATATACTGTTTATACAATACAGACAAAAATGTAACAGTGACTACCTGTGTTCATAGCAGCCAGACCTTCTGTCAAACCCATTTCAGGTGTTTCCATTCATAGAACAAATTCACGTATTATAAAAATCATCAGGTGATTACGACTTTTAGTGTGTCCTTTGGGTAGTAAACATTAAAGGTTTGATAGTACATGTAACATTATTGTATCTCAATATTCATATGTTTGTTTTAGCCACACGCTGACAGTAACAAAGGATGTTCTGCTGAAGATGTTTAGCCATCGATTGGAAGTTCGTGTATGGGACACAAAGGACAAAGTTTCTACACGAGCTCGCTTTGACAGGCCAAAAGCATTCAGACTGCCACAAGCCAAACCTGGTTAGATACTCTCCATTTGTGGATTTCTTTTAATCTTAGTCGTTTAACATGGTAAAGCTTACATTTGAGGTGTCAGTTGATGTGTGATCAATCACCCACAGTGGATATATTGGCTTGAAATTGCAATTTTCTAAGTTTGGACATTTGTTCAATTACTTCGCTGATTGCATAGGCAACTACTATATTTCTGTTACATATTCTAATAATTGTCACACAAAGCACTAAAGTCCTTCATTCTAATAAGACGTTAACAAAGTGATTGTAAATGGTGCTAAAATGGAATTATGATTTAAATATCCCATTTGCAACTGTTTACAATTAGTAAATTATACTTTTACAATGAAACAAAAATATAACCTATTCAAAGTTGGTTGGTTGCACTTATTTTTGTGCTTATATGAAGCACGCTGTCCTGGCACACAACTCAGCTTCCTGTGCTGTCTGTCTAGGACAGAGGTTAGTGTTAGTAGGAGAGACGAAACCCGCTGCCACCACACTAATGCTGCTACTCTTATCGATAAGCAGCAAGGAATCTTCTATATGCACTATCCCACAGACAGGATAGCACGTACCATGGCTTTTGATAAACCAGATGTGGACCACTGGTCGGCATAAGTAGTATACACCTACCCACTGAATCTTGTGGAGCACTCACTCTGAGTTGGAGCCATTATCGAGATTAAGAATCCCATGCCTTGACTGAGAATTGATCCCAGTATGTACCAGCCACAAGTCCAGTAGCTTAACCACAGTGCCACCAGGTCCAGTATATTCAAAGATAATTTGCTTTTGTTTTATATATTTCACTGCATAGAGTGCTCTTTACTTTGTACTGGTTTGTTGTATTTACATACGAGTGTGTTGTTTTATAGGGGAAGAAGCAGATGAGATCGGTGGAGTTAAAGGCAGTGTACTGAAACAGTTGAACAACTTCACAAAACAGCAGCCAAAAAAGGGGGTCTGTGTCCGACCTCTACCTTCACTGATTACATTTCCTAAAGAAGGCATGCTCAAAAAGAGGGGTAAGCAGCAATCAGGGTTCTGATAACCAGAGCCCTGTAACTTTTAGTACATTTAACACATTTGGTAGCTATAATAATGAATTATTATGGTCATAATTATGGTTGCCTTAACTTTTATATCTGGTTTGAAAGAAAACATAATTTACAAAAGATATAATTACAGGGGTCGAATTTTAATTTTTAGAGGGCACGGCAAATGTTGCCTTCGGATTAGTTAGAAAACTAAGGTTTGGAGGGGTACCAAGGCAAAACTTTCCTTCAAAAGAGGGCCACAAAGGCAACTGGCTATGAGACAAGGAAGGAAATTTATACGACATGGAATGTACATAAGGCACCACAGCATTTTTTTGGCCGTCCACAACGTCTGATTTTCAGGGTACTGTGGCAAATAAGAGGGACACCCATAGCATTTGCCTCTGGTGCCGTGGTGAAATTCGAACCCTGTAATTAGCATTATTTTACATTTGCATTAATTTAATGTTTTAACATAAAAGAACAAAAAAATTACATAATTATTCATTTGTATTTTTTTATTCAGTCTTTTAAAAACAAGTTTTTCCCCAAAATGTAATTATTATAATTTTATTAGTTCAAGAAACAATTTTTTTAATTGTCATTATAATCTGCTAAGTGCAGGAAAATGTTAAATAAATTTATAAAACATAGTCATCTTGATGCTCTATGAATCGGGATGTAGCTCAAACGGTAGCTTGTCTGCCTGCAAAGCTATTGGTCGTTGGATCAATCCTTCTCAGTGTACCCATTTGCAGTTTGAGCTGTTTTCCATTCTAACCAGTGGTCCACAACTGGTTCATCAAAGGCCATGGTATGAGCTGTTCTGTCTGTTAGTGCAAATAAAAGACACTTTGCTGCTTATTGGAAAGAATAGCCTATGTGGCAGCAGCAGATTTCCTCTTAATAAATATGTCAAAATCATCAATGATATGATAATAATCAATGTGCTCTAGAGGCGTTATTAAATAAAACAAACTTTACTTTATTTTATTTGATGCTATTATGTTATATAGACATGTATCCCTTAAAAACCATTGAGTTAGGCCTTCAAAGTATTAAACTTGTGTTCTGTTCTGTTCTGTTCTACAACAGACTTAAGTATTTCACCAGCAGGATTACTTAAAGCTACGAGTAGTATGACAGGTATTTTAGAAGATTATTTAAAATGGAAACAGCTTGGATGCAGTTTTAATTGATAACAACACTTTACACTAGACATTGTCTATCTCATTAGGAGTTCATGTCTGTCCATGGGGCTTTAATTATTATAGGATATACATGTAGTCTTATCAATGATTATCATTATTTTAGGGATGGGGGATAAGAAATATTAGCAATATGCCTTGTCAACAGCACAGAGACACTTGTTATCCTTGATGTACATCAAGGGTGCAGAAAGTACTCGCCTGCTCGCCAAATGCGAGTAAAAATTCTAATGAACGAGTTAAAAAATGCAACTACAAGTCCGATGGGCGATCTGTATTTTTCTCATTGAGAGTAATTTTTTATTTTTTTTGCGTCAAATCTGCCACTCCATATGAGCCATGTCAGATAATCATACATTTCCTCTGTTGTTAAAAAATTATATATTGTTCTATAGGCTGGCGGACTAGTAAAATTGAGTTGGTTCTAATCCAGCGGGTTAGTAAAATTGAGTTTGTTCTGGTGCGACGAGCTTGTGAAAAATTCATTATTTCTGCACCCCTTTATATATCGAGGGGTTAGGGCCAGAAGGTCTTAACTGATTTTTTGTTGAACTGAGAAAAACGCAAAACAAAGTTTCAGCAACGTGGTATTTATGTCTGAATAAAAGCTGGACTTTCAAATTCTG
>JAULBS010115843.1:0-14629 GCA_032355785.1 Symmetromphalus regularis | reverse complement strand
CCCAGAGTGAGTGCTCCGTAAGGCTCAGTGGGTAGGTGTATACTACTTACACCGACCAGTGGTCCACAACTGGTTTAATAAAGGCCGTGGTATGTGCTATTCTATCTGTGGAATAGTGCATATAAAAGATCCCTTGCTGTATCGATAAGAGTAGTCACATTAGTGTGGCGGCAGCGGGTTTCGTCTCTCCTACTAACACTAAGAAAGCACAGGAAGCTGAGTTGTATGCCCATGACATTGAACTTTAATTGGATATAACACGAAAATAAATACAACCAACCAACCAACCAACCAATCTTGGTAGGAACTTTAGTGTTAGGGCTACGACTGTCCCGGTCTCTGAAGTCATTCTCCTGTGTCACTGGGCAGGGTTGAGGGTGCAGACTGGGATCTGGTTGCCATGTTGTTTTGAAAAATGTGAGGGGGGGGGGGGGGACGTGCTTCGCTCCTCGTCACTTTCATATAACCGGGGAGTTACATTAACTTGTTAAATAATTTCAATAATTAACCCGAAACCAATTTGATATTTGGTAAACTTAATTGCAGGCGCGGATTCAGGATTTCTGATAGGGGGGTCCAAATGAAGATTTCTGAAAAGGAAGGGTGGGGGTGTCCAAAAGTGACGAGTGAATAGAAATGGGGAAAAAATTGTTAATTTTCGAGTCCTTCCACTCGGAAAAAGGTAAAAAAAATTAATAATTTAACAAAAATCGAAGAAAGGGGAGTGGTCATGAACCCACCCACCCCCTCGCACCTGGATCCACTACTGAACTGCTACGCCATATCTAATAGTTCGCATATTACCATATCTCACCTGCCTTGTGGCATTCGTGGTTAAGGTTTTCGGACTTTAAAGTTAGTCATCTCTTAAAACTATATCACCTTATAAATAGTCCAACATTTGGTTTAGATTAGCCAATCATCTAAATTTGATTAACGCGATTAAATTTATATTTCAGCTTTATTGAAGTAACTAATGATATTATGTCTTCAGTAACTAATTTCCAAAAGGTTTCGCTATATTGACACCGGCCTTCTAGACATCTCCTCTGTATTAGATTAAACGAGTTATCTTCCGTGTAATAAATTAAAATACTCAGGGACCACGAAGGCCAACAGAAAGGCCGCGAATGCCAGCCTGTCCTGAAAGATAAAGTCTACAGATTTTATTGTTTACAATCCGGTCCGTATTCATTGTCCAGTCAGCAGTTAATGCCTGTGTGAAATACGAAGGGACGTAACTCTTATACAAGAAATTAGAGGTTACAGGAAGATTACACCATTATTTTTGTTTAAAATCTTTTCCAATTTAACATGTTGCGTTTTAAAGTAAGATTGCGACACAGAAAGATGGGGTCGGTGGAGGGATTAGGCAGTGGACCAGAAGGCAGAATTAAAAGACTACGCACACTTGTCACTGGACTGGTTCGGTATGAAAGAATCGAAACGGCACACAGTCACGGAGATGAAGCGAGAGGATATGCGGACAGAGTAAGAATTCTATAAGTGACACACACACAAAATTTCTATATAATTAAATAAATAACAGTTTGGTGATGCCCGGAGCCAACTACATACTTGATTGTAAAGTTACGTTTGTTTTATTTAACAACTAATAAACAACGTATCTAGAGCACTTTGAGATTATTGATTTTTTTCTTCTTATTATCGACTATTGGACGTCAATCATATGGTCATTCTGACATATTTATCTAGAGGAAACCCGCAGCCTCATAGGCTACTCTTTCTGATAAGCAGCAAGGGGTCTTATATTCACAGACAGGACAGCACATACCAGGGCCTTTGATTAACCAGTTGTGGACCACTGGCTGGAATGGAAAATAACCCAACCTGCAGTTGGGTCCATACTTGATTGTATGCCCCAAGACTCAAGTATAGAACCTAATTTTAATTTCACTCTTTGATTGGATGCCCCCTCCCTGAAATAGATGCCTAGAGCCTTCACTCCCTCTGCACCCTCCCCCCTTTCTGCACCCTCCCCCCCTTTCTGCAGCAACTGATAAATAATTATAAAAAAAAAATAGTGTATCTACCACTACTGTGACCTTGAGTTTAAACAGACCACTTTCCAGCAGAAACTTTTTTCACTTCCATTAATTAATGTTAAATAAACAAGTTTCCAACAGAAACCTTTTGAAATTCTACAAACTTTCTTGGTATGTCCTTTATTGTTTTGAGTTTCAAGTTAACTGTATACAAATAAATTTGTTGAGAATAGTATAAATTTGTGACATTTCACAGCCACTAGATGCAGGATTTCTGAAAGGGGGGAAGGGGGGGGATCCATATGTGATGGGTGAATAGGACTGGGAGAAAATGGTTAATTTTCACATCCTTCCACTCCGAAAAAAATGTAAAAAAAAAAAAAAAAAATTCTAGAAAGTAGGGTGGGTGTCCTGACCTCTGGATCCGCTACTGTTTCACAACCTTAGAATTATAAAATCCTGTTTTATAAATAAAACCAATTAAGTTATGACTATGTAATTATAGATTCATGATTTGTCACAAAATGATTTTCACAACTTCAATCAAGAATTAAAAGGGAGACAACTTGTACAAATGACATCAAAATCAAATGAACTGCCTCAGTAATTTGAATGATTAATGGCCGTGTTTTTTCTTAAGACTGTTCTGTTTGTTTTTACAGCTCATCCAGTTAGCTATTAAAAATGGGGACAAACACAAGGAGACCATGGAAATGGCAGATTTTTGGTTGCTGGTAAGGATACGAGTCTTATTAAAATCATATATCAAAAATAATTTAGTGTTATTTTTTAGATCTGAACATCTCTCAGTAAGACCTTAGTCTGAGTGACATTTTATTCAACCAATGAAACCATTACTGATAGAAATTTGCTGGTAAATCACATCATGCAAATGCATTTGGAATGCATTTCTGAGATTAGAGATCAACAGATTAATAACTTAATAAATGTGTAAATATTAAAAATAATACCTAAAGGTAACAAAGATCTATTTGAACAAAGAAGTAATCTTTAGTACCTGTATATGAAAGCTTAAATGTGATAGACTGATTTTATAATTTGTACCTTCAATTCACAGACCGGGTGTCTTCCCATGTTGTTCTTGTACATCTGGGTGTAATTATATATGTATACATATATACACATAAATTTCTGTGTACATGTATATGTATGTATTTGTATGTTGTATTATTATAGAAGGATCTGATTCAGAAGCTGTTCAAAGTTCTGGTTTCTCGCCATCAGAACTACTTCACGTCGTACACCCAGATGTAGAATCTCCAAATCTGTTCACTAAGTTTCTCTCTATTATAGGAGAAGGATCTGATTCACAAGCTGTTCAAAGTTCTCGTTCCTCGCTATCAGAACTACTCCACTTCATACACCCAGATGTGGAATCTCCCAAACAAGTATCCTGGGTTTGGTCATCAGGGTACAGTACTGGAGCTCAAAGGTACAGTAGAATCCTATTAATTGCATAGGCATTTTGGCCAAATATTTTATGCAATTAACTGGATTATTCCTTTATCAGAAATATTTTATTCAATTAACAGGATTATTCCTTTATCAGAATTATTTTATGCAATTAACAAGATTATTCCTTTATCAGAAATATTTTATGCAATTAACAGGATTATTCCTTTATCAGAAATGCCCATTCAAAATCATGTTACTATTCTTGTACTATCTAGTATAAAATAAAAATACATTCATCAAACAAAAGATAACATAAATTTGAAATATTTAATATAATACAGAATTATTTGACAGTGTTATCTGAATGCTATAACAGATGCAAAAAAATAGCATATGGTTACACTAACTTTGTGTTTATTTTGTGATTATTTGATTATCTGGAAGAAAAAAAGATTAAGTTTTCTACATTTTCTTATGCAATTAACCAAACATTACAAAGAAAACATGCAGTTAAAAGAAATTCTTGTATATATTTGCATACAAATGGTTCTGTGGAGAATATTATGCAAATAACAGAAATATGCATTTATCAGGAATGCAATTAAGTGGACTTGACTGTATAAATTAAATAATGTTTGTTAAAAGTCAGATGACATGTACAGTATTTTTCGAGATGTCAGGTGTGATGCGTTACCTACCTGTCTGATCTTCATAGGTCAGGGTCATACCTAGCTATTTTTGATGTGGATTCCAAATTTGAGCATTGAAGGTGCAAGCATTGTTTGGTTGAAATCTGGATATCATATGATGCATTCTGGCGACTTTAAGAACTAATTTTACACCTATAATTATAAATAAACTTGGAAATCGCAAGATTCAAAGTGGCAGTTTGTAAAATGTCTGAACTATAGATAGCATCAGTGCATCGCCCGAGTTGCATCTCAATTTAAAGTATCTTTAGCTGGATCCGGGTATGAAAAGGAGTACATTTAGATATTTTCTGTTTTTAAAATTTTTTTATTTTTTATTTTGATCAAATGATGTATAGACAGGTAGATCCAGGCAAGGGCAAAAATCGCTTCCTGTATGTAAGGGGACAGAGCATCCCTTGTCCAAAATATGGATTGTTTTGTCCCCCCTTTCCCCCTGGTTTGACGCCATTATAGACCCCCTGTGTTCTTCGGTATATTTGTACCAAGACAACATGGTTAAGTGTTACATTGATACAATAAAGAGAAATCCTGTAAATATTATTATTTAGGCATTTTAATTTCAGTTTTTCAACTTTTGCAGTGAGCTCACTCATGTCACATCAGGGAGGCATTGAGTCTCCTCTGGTATTTTTAAGAGGCACTAGGCACATTAAGGAGTCATTTGATCCCGCGGCCCTTCAAATAGCCAATGATTAATAAATCATTATTTTATAGACTATAGTGATGTTCTTAAACAAAAAAAAGCTAAACATTTTTGTTATTTATAAACTGAATTTTAAAATTTAGGTTTCACACTTTTTAGCCACTCTCGGGAGTGGGATCTAGCTCAAACGGTAGCGTGTCTGCCTGTGAACCGGTCGGTCGTCGGATCAATCCTTCTCAGCGGACCCATATGCAGTTTGGGCTATTTTCTGTTCCAACCAGTTGTCCACAACTGGTTTATCAAAGGCCTTGGTATGTGCTATCCTGTCTATGGGACGGTGCATATAAAAGACCCCTTGCTGCTTATAGGCAGCGGGTTTCCTCTAAATACATATGTCAGAATGACCATATGATTGACGTCCAATAGCCACTGATAAGGTTAAAAATCAATGTGCTCTAGAGGCGTCGTTAAATAAAACAATCTTTACTTTACTTTTTTAACCACTCTCTTACTACATATTTTATTTGTAATTTGCAGGTAATCCGTGGCCACTTGTACGACCAGAGCAGAGAGAAACAAAACATCTTCTGTCCAACATTCTACTGGAGGCAAGGAAAGATTACTCTCAAAACAAAACCACGCAAAACAGCAGACTCGATTATACAGACAAGAGCCATGGAGACACAGTAACTGGGATCGGTGTTACAGAGACTCTGGGAACAGATGTTGATAAATTAGAAAAGAAAAATGATGGTTTGAAGATTGATAGACCTCCAACGTGATAAAACATAATATTGTGTTTATAATTTAAAATATTAAATAGTCATATACTTAAAGAATTCTAGTGGTTTGTTTATAATTTAAAATATTAAACAGTCATATTATACTTAGAGGCATAGTCCCACAAAATTTAAGGGGCTTTGTGCTCTAAATATTGATTACGAATGAAACTTACATTCATTTTTATACACTTGATCTCGTTTTCATATCACGCAAGACATTTTAACAGAACCATGGTATAGGGAATTCCATGTAGAGTCGATAGATTTTTTTCACATTTAAAAATTAGAATTCTTTAAATTTCAAGTTTTCAAGAAATGTTTAGCAGTTACAAAAATATTCATACTTTTCAAAAGGACAGCTAATAGGAATACCCATCACGTGACTCGAAATATATACGTCACACTTCCTTCAGCGAAAAAAAATTTCAATTTATTTGTCTGTAAGCATAATTCATTATTATTTTGTAAATATTGATAATAAGCGAGATGCGGTGGTTATGTAAGTAGTAGAATGAAGTATTTCTATGGACAAATCAAATGTTTATAATTAAAATTCTGTTTGGAAATGAATTAGTTCATTGGGACAATGCGTTTAAAGAATTCAGTGGTTTTGTTTATAAAGGGAATAGTGACCTAGTCCTTGACATTGAATGTTACGATGGTATCAAATGGCCATTGTTAAATCATTTTACTGTGGTAAAGAGATGAGCTGTTCTGTCCGTGGTCAAACACATAAAAGATCCCTTGCTGCTAATTGACAAGTGGCAGTAACATTTCTCTCCAGTCCACCACTAACAAACTGTATGGTTGATACCTATCCTTCACGTCACCGGACGTGGAACATCAAAACACCAGCGTTTTTCAGTTGAAAAATAAGTGGCAAAAGGACAAACAACTGTCTTTCAAACCTTTTGCAACATGTACATGATACACAAAAGTATTTCATTTCATAACTTTTTGGATTATATATGGTTGCATCAGTAAAAAAAAAGGTGCCCAAAATCGGCTAAAAATGCATAAAAAATAGTTTTTCTACTCCTAAAATTTTTAATATTCAGTATATCTTCTTGAATTTTTGGATAAAAATGTGGTCTTTCGTTTAATTTCGAAAACTGTTTTCCTTTTTGTTCTACAATCCCTAGAAGTTATTGTTAAAAACGATGGTGCCATATTTGCAGAATAAACAATATGGATGTTTTTAAACAGCTGTCTTTCTTTGTGTTGTGAACATACACTGTATATAATCAAAAACAGACTTTCTTTGTGTTGTGAACATACATTGTATATAATCAAAAACACTTTCTTTGTGTTGTGAACATACATTGTATATAATCAAAAACAAACTTTCTTTGTGTTGTGAACATACATTGTATATAATCAAAAACACTTTCGTTGTGTTGTGAACATACATTGTATATAATCAAAAACTGACTTTCTTTATGTAGTGAACATACATTGTATATAATCAAAAACAGACTTTCTTTGTGTTGTGAACATATATTGCATATAATCAAAAACAAAAACCCGTTGTATAAACAGGGAAATATTTTAATTGTATCAAAGCATGTATTACATGTAAAGATATTTTTTAAATTTCCATATGCCACAATACAAACATTCATGTATAATTTTATATGTATATTTTTCATGGCCCATCAATTAAGGCCCGCTTTCCATTAAAGGAATTTAGTGCACGAGTTTATCGATATAGTACATATGCATAGGACTGTTTCCATAAGGGTATTCAGCGTGCTGAAAAAAAGTCAAATGAAGAGCGATTTTTCAGCGCACTTTTCTGCACGAAATAACGCTGAAATTGATATTTACTTAACAAAGAAAGTTAATTATTATTAAACAAATAATGTGAAAATTTAATCATGAGACATTCTGAAGTATTCATGGTGTTTCTCTGAATTAATTTACAACTCCTTGACAAGGTGGTAAAATGTCCCAGGTTCCTCTTGTTTTTGCAAAATTTCATGTACCCAGTACCTATGACTTCAGCACTGGTATGTTCATTGGTACTGCATTATACAAATGCGTCGTGCTTTGTTTCTGTATAAATACAACAGCAGGCCAAATTCCGTAATGGAAGACTAGTGCACGATGTCACATTGTCTATAGGAATTAGCTTGCAAAAACAGAAATGTGTGTGGAAATGCAAGGCGGAAACACATGCTATATCACGTTAAAGGAAATACATTTTTGAAAGTGAGAAATTCCTTTGCGATGTAAGATGATGTTGATGTAATTGGATGTTCATTCTATAATGGTGGTGATCATGATAATGATTAAGGCAGAGGTGTCAAGTCTTCAACATTGGTAGTGTCCATTTAGGCCAGTTCTTTTAATTAAATGTTTCACATATTTCTTTTGCCCCCCCCCCCCCCCCAAGTCCAATTTGCCGTCGTAGGAGGAAATTGTTCTTATGTACAATGTCATTTTGGTATGGTCACGTCTAGAGGCACTGATTTTCTCCGATAACGGAAACGTGAATGGAATCGCAGAGAAACCTATGTGAAACAGAATTCTCTATTTTTTTCTAAAACATTATTTGTCTTCAAATAGCACAGTTTATTAATTAAACATATTTTGGAAGCAGAAAATATTGATACCTGACTGCATTGATATCTGTACATGTTAAAACTGACGATCACCGGTCATTTTGTATATGCTTCCGTCGATTTTATAATGGAGAAAACCGGACGTTTTTTAATATTTCTTTAGCTCAAATTTTCTGACATTTACGCCAATTAAAGATTTATTACATATATTGGATCGATTTATTTATAATATTCTTCATAATTTAAAACGATGAAAATTGGTTATCACGTTTGGTAAATAAATTATATAATTAAAGTAATTTTTTGTGGGATCGATTTTCGCAAAAACCGAGAATTACCAAACTCATGTCATGGCGTATTAAACAAGTTTTAATTCATGTTTGTGCATGTGTGTGTGTGTATATGTGTGTTTGTTTGTGTGTGTTTAATGGAAAATATTTCAGTGGAAAACAAAATAAAAAATTTAAATTTACTGAAATTGAAAAAAAAATCTTGGGATTCTAAATTTATCTGATAAAGAAATTATGGAGGTGTATGTCTGCCCAATACCCCTGGGGCCAGTTGTTCAAAGCATTGTTAAGCTAACAATCAGGTAGATGAATATTTCTCTTTAAAATATCTTCATAGAAAGTTCAAATATACTTCGATTTGATTATTTATGGATACCATAGGCTATAATAATCTAAGTTTCAACATATCTCTTCAATTACTATTTGCAATGATTTATAATTTGGTTTTGAAATATTCAACTAACCCATGCTTAGCTTAACCTTGCATTGAACAATTGGGTTCTGAAAAGTGTGTGAGATACCACAAACCCTAGTATTTCTGAAAATAAGATGTATTTTGCTTTATTCTGAAAACCCGAAACCATGCTAAACATATACAGTATGTTGATAGCACCAGAAAAATAACTTCACTGAATCGTGGAAGCCCAGATATGAGAATGAACGAGATTTTGGCAATAAGCAACTTAAAATGATCATTTCCACGAAATCTTGATGCGTAGAACGTGTCATGGCTGGAGAGACAAGGACTGGGAAGTAGATATGGAAAGTGCAAAAATTAATGACAAAGAAGTGATTTCAGAAAATAAATGAAGGTGGATGTCACAGACAGAGAAATTAGAAACGGGGAGTTTGGATGGGTTGGGGAGAGGTGAGAAGTAAAATAAAATACCACATTTAAATAATAATTATATGTATACATGATTTTAATAAAGTTCAAAATGGATGGTAAGCACTTGAGTGATGACAATATTTCAATAAATTAGCTGTAAGTTAAAAAATTAAATTGCACGAAAATCTTAAATTGACATTAATATCAGTATAACATTAGATTTCTACACACATTGCGTCGCATTATTTGGCATATTTTTTATAACATTTTTGTAAAATATGTATTTGCGTAAGTCTTTGTAAGACATGAAAGAGAGTATTGTAAAACCACTACAAAAAAAACCATTATACTGTTTATAAATAATTTGCGACAAAAGTAAACACATAATTGTTTGTGGCACAGAGTAAAATTGTGACACGGGATTCTAGTATATAATAAGAAAAGGTACGTAACATGGTAGTGTATGGACACACATCGTTGTCAGAATACAACACTGGTTTCACTGGATTCCGTCATACACACAGGTTTTATTTCGTCTTGCTTCACACGCAGACGAGACTTCTTTCATCACCAGTCTACCTAGCAACTGAATAAGAAAAGTCATATAAACATTTATTAATTTTTGTTGATATAATTACATCAACCAATAAATGATTAATAAATACTGACTCCTAACTTAATGTCATTTACCCCTTTTATAAACTGTGGATGTGAAAACATGCTCCAAAACGTTATAGATCTCAAATCCTAGACATGTTTCATATATTATCACATTTAATACTGCACATTTAAAATCTAGAAAATCTTTGTATAATTTAACTATTAAAGGACATTGATTGTAACTTTTATTCCAAATTAATAGAGCTTTGTGCATCTGCCGTTACATAAATAAAAACAAACAGATACATGTATTAAGAACACACTGCAATGGAAATAAATTCTTTAAAACAATCGAAAGTTTAGATTAATTTGTACATGAAACAAGCAATACATATGAGGCCAGAAACCCCAGAACAAATTATTTCATATAGTTCACAAATGCCCAGTAATTTACAATACTGAATAGAACGATATAGGCAATTATCTTTATGCGATTACAAATACAGGAATGCAGTATCGTCTGAAATGGAATACATTAAGGGTGCAACTATATACCGGTATATTGCAATACTTGCCGGGCGCAATAACTACCATGATATGGTTTCGTTTATCGTGATATATCTACCCTAGTTTTATTATAAAACCTATGAGTATGACAGTAAGTTATAAAAAGAAAAGTTAAACTTAATTAAAACATATAAATCTCCTGTGTCTATACATTCTCTTTTTTCATCAGGAATATGTACAGGTCTGCCTGCCTGAGATATGTTTAGTAATTATTATGATATTATCAAAATATGACTATCACATCTTGGTAATTAATCAAACTGTATTGCAGTATGGGTTTGCTGTGTTGCAATATATCACAATATGGTTTTTGGCTATATCGTTGCACCCCTAGAATACATGCAACGTGACACTGACTAGTCAAATTTATCTATTGCGTAATATAATAAAAAGTTATCTGGCAGGCTCAAGTTGTAATTTTAAAATCTTCAGATGCCTTAAGTTTGTTTCACCATTAAACAGTATATAATACAATGGAGCACATTAAAATAATTTACATGAAATTATTGATTTTTACTTTTATCTACAGTGATTTGTATGTTAATTTTTTTTTATCTTGAACAACTGGAAAGCACGATTCACCAAATTCCAGTTTTTTATTTTTAAATTGTGATCATTTAAAAGGAAAGGATGTAAACGCAAATGTCTTGAGCCAAAAAGCATGTGCCACAACCGACATATTATCATCCAAAAGTGTTTGTGAAATGTCAAAGAAATTTAGTTTTGCCAAGTAGAAGCAATATATTGTTATTTTTCACTTGAAATTATCTAGAATTTTAAACCATGTTAATATCGTTTTTGAGTTGTCAACTGATAGTAGTCTCAGTTATCACCTTCACCAGTGCGTGTCTATACTGAGGCTGCGATCACGTGACGTGTCAATATTTTGTAGATGGAATTTAGTTATGGAGGCAACATTTGGTTATCGCTTGCACTGCATGCTTTTTGCTGGAGGGTATAAAATTACTTTATTTTGGTTACCACAATATTTTTACTCATTAAAAAGAAAGGTATTTAAAAATGTTTTCTATTTAATAAAACATTAAACAAGATACAAATTAATAATTCAATAAAAGTTTAACACCAGTGTGCATGCACAGCAGCCATTTTCTGTTAGTAGCAAGTTTTTCAATCACAACGGTGACGAAACATGTTTATGTTAATATCAAATTAACTTAATAACCATAAAATATAAAAAATCTTCTAGAAAAGCTACTCTGTACAGTGGCAGATCCAGAGTATCATTTTAGTAGTGAGGGGGCACCAGGAGCTATTCCATGGTGCAAGTACAGGCACTCGTAAGGTCGGGCTTCGCCCTCCAAAGTTGCACCCCCTATTCACAATTGCTGGAACAGCCCCTGGGCACACTAATATGACACCGATTCCTCCAATTCTTTAACATTAATTTTTTTTTATAATAAAACAAGTTATTTAAATCGCAAAATTTAGGTGGGGCCCCTACCCCACCCACTAGAACCGCCACTGCTCTAAGAATATCTGGTTAGTACAAGCAAAAATGCAATAGCTATTATGTCAATGAATCTATTGCTGTTGACAGGACAACCCAAATCAAAATCATTAAGCAAAGCTACAGTATACTCTAGCAATAAATACCAACATAAGAATAAAAATGAAAAATGAAACTTAAAATTACTTTTAAATTATAAAATTTTCCAAAACCATGCAAAGACAAAACAACCAAACTTTACATCGTTTTAAAATTTAAACATAAAAAGTAAAAGTAAAGTTTGTTTTATTTAATGACGCCTCTAGAGCACATTGATTTTTATCTTATCAGCGGCTATTGGATGTAATACATATGGTCATTCTGACATATGTCTTTAGAGGAAACCTGCTGCCGCCACATAGGCTACTCCTTCCGATACGCAGCAAGGGATCTTTTATATGCACCATCCCTCAGACAGGACAGCATACACCACGGCCTTTTATAAACCAATTGTGGACCACTGGTTGGAACGGAAAATAGCACAAACTGCAAATGGGTTCACTGAGAAGGATCGATCTGACAACCGACCGGTTCACAGGTAGACACGCTACCATTTGAGCTAGATCCCGCTCCAAAATTTAAAAACATTACAAAACAAAATGTTTAATTAAAAATGTATAGTGTGCAATAATGAACCAAATATAATAACAATATGCTCTCTTATTTAATGGGAAAAGTTATCCAGAGTTCAATGTTTGTACAAAGTTCCAGCAATCTATCCCCACTGGTAGTTGTTTAATGACCCTCCCCCCCCCCCTCCACTCCACCACAAAAATAAATATCGGCTACAGGGGGGTCATACTGGTCCTTTAATAACTGATGTTATCATGCATAAAGTAAACGTTTTTTTTTTTTTAATGACACCTCTAGAGCACATTGATTTTTTATCTTATCATTGGCTATTGGACATCAATAATAGGGGCATTCTGACATATTTATTTAGAGGAAACCCACTGCCACCACAAAGGCTACTTTTTCTGATAAGCACAAAAGGTCTTTTATATGCAGTCTCACGGACAGGACAGCGCATACCATGGCCATTGATGAACCAGTTGTGGACCACTGATTGGAATGGAAAATAGCCCAAACACCAAAGGATCCACTGAGAAGGTTCGAACTGACGACCGAGCAGTTCACAGGTGGACACGCCACTGTTTGAGCTACATTCCACTCCTCGTGAATAATGATCAATCTATTTAGCTATTAAGAAAAAAGCAATTTTAAGCTTAAACAAAAATGCATCAATAGTGTATTCATAGCTAAATAAAAGCTTCTTTGAGAACAACCAGTTACCAGATGAAAGCCAAATATCGTCTTAACACCATTTGATACAAACCTGCCTCAAAGGACGAAAATTTCCTTTAATGTGAGTCTTGCCAACAGCTGCAGTACAAGTAGAAATGGTAGAGTATTTAAACATTCATATTTTCCTGTTTGTATTTTTATTTTTGCAGTGTTTTCATTTCATTTTGGAGTAACACACTGAATTGTGAAAGTAACAGATCAGGCCAGGGTCCATACATAAACAGAAAATTATATATATAAGTAAGAAAAGGTGGCCTCTTAAAACAGGTGGCTGCTTAATACAGGTTAAATTATACTAAATTAGCTGATTTGGGAGAAAATTAAGGTAACCCTTTAACACAGGTGGCCGCATGGGCAGGTTTGACTGTGTATTGTGTGCGTGCGTGTATATATACATATATATGTGTGTACACACACACACACACATATAATATCAAATAATTCCTGGAATAATTTTTGTGTTTATATCCTATTAAGGTTCAAGCACGCAGTCCTGAGCACACAACTCAGCTTCTTGTGCTGTCTGTCCAGGAAAAGGTGTTAGTAAGAAAGGCGAAACCCGCTACTGCCGCACTAATGCACCTACTCATCGATAAGCAGCAAGGGATCCTTTATATGCACAATGTAAATAAAATATTGAATGTATCTGGTTTTTGACCGATATCTCGTCTTTCCCAAAACCGATGTAATCCTTTAGTTTGAATAATTATTAATACAGCTATTAAAAGTATCTCATCTGCTATCCATTGAGAGTAATCGATTTATTAAAATCTCAGAAATAAACAGAAATCAAAGGAATGGAATATTTACTTTTTAACTAATTGTTTTATTAATGACCATTGGAAAAAAACAACAATTAAAGTTTGTTTTATTTAACGACGCCTCAAGAGCACATTGATTTTTATCTTATCATCGGCTATTGGACGTCATTCATATGGTCATTCTGACATATGTATTAATTTATAAGAGGAAACCTGCTGCTGCCACATAGGCTACTTTTTCCGACAAGCAGCAAGGTGTCTTTTATATACACTGTCCAATAGGCAGTACAGCACATACCACGAGTTTGATGAACCAGTTGTGGACTACTGGTTGGAACGGAAATGACCATTGCAGTGGCTTAGCAAGTGTTCCTATCATGAGGAGGCAACACCTTTAGCACCTCTACCTTCTCAGGACCGGTGCAGCCAATAATCTGCGGCGCCCTTTTTTGTGACAGTATTTTCATTTATTACGTTGAGAGCGGGATCTAGCTCAAACGGTAGCGTGTCTGCCTGTAAACCGATCGGTCGTCGGATCGATCCTTCTCAGTGGACCCATATCCAGTTTCGGCTATTTTTCCGTTCCAACCAGTGGTCCACAACTGGTTTATCAAAGGCCGTGGTATGTGCTGTCCTGTCTATGGGA
>JAULBS010115832.1:0-14629 GCA_032355785.1 Symmetromphalus regularis | reverse complement strand
GCTTGATATTCTGTAGTTAGTTCATACTGGATGATGTAAAGAATTGTATTAAGTTTGAGCCAATCCTGGGATATGAGATGCTAGGTGGAACCCTGGGCTTGATATTCTGTAGTTAGTTCATACTGGATGATGTAAAGAATTGTATTAAGTTTGAGCCAATCCTGGGATATGAGCCTGTTGTCTTTACCATTACATAACTTAAGACTGCGTTTATGAACTTATTTTAACGTAATGTTACTGTAGCTGATTTTCATATCTGATATGTTAAAATAAAAATATTTAAACTGCAGAAGCCATCACATATGACGCTGGTGTCTGCCTTTGAAGAGGAAGAAGGAGAAATTTCTGACAAAGAAACAGATCATTTCAACAAAGGTATTTTTTATTTCATTTCTTACTGCATTTTATTTATTTTTATAATTGTTTATTTTTTGTTCCAGTCCCTTGTTTACAGGAATTAACCATTGTTAAGAGATAAGACATGGGTTATTACAAATTATAGAGAATATTAATTATAGACAATAAAAGAGGAAGCAAAAACTATATTTATATCTTAATTATAAAAATACTGTCTAACTATTCTTCATAAACTTTAAAAACAATCATGTATGCATCAAAAATATAAGGAACAGGAAATTGTTTTTGAAAAAAGAAATAGAAAGAAATCATTCGTCCATCCCAACATATCTACATATACATACACACATAAACACACATTCAAATAAAGACACATGCATACTCTTTCACACACGCGCACATACACAAACTTAATAGGCAGATGTTCTGGGAAAACAGTACATACATAATTTCTTATTTCACATCAGTTTTACATGGACTGCTGAGGAAATGTTGATGATATAAAAGATAAATAAACAAAATTGCTCAAGAATTAATCACGCAGTAACCAGATATTATGCCAGTCAGTTATATTCTACAAGTGGTATGTGATAGTAGATAAAACAAATTTGAGATTATTGTCTTGCCTTTTACATTCACGGAAATAATTTTTTTCCTCTCTCAACAGATGATGATGAAGAAGAAAAAGAGAATTACACATCTCAGAAGACGGTTCATTTTGACTTGCCAAACAGAGAAGAAACCCGTAAACACAGTATTCGAGCAAGAAGTGGTAAACACATTTTGTTACTAATAAAAATATGCATGTTTTTAACCTTTAGACTACTGAATTCGTTTACAAGTTACTTCCCCCAAAACTGGATTAATTTTACAAAAAAACAGTTTGAGAAGCATTTCATTTTGATCAAATATTTTGTCTATAAAACTTAACAAAACAATAAAATAATATAAAGGTATGAACAAATTAATATTATTTTTTGGTTTTGAAGGGCATTTTTTGTAGGTGCACAGTTTGCGGTCTAGAAAAGCGTAAAAACTAATGAATAAAAAACCCGTAATCTATGCTTGGTAATTCGTATTTATGGTCAGATTGCTTACATTCAACACCATATTCTCGCCCTCACACTCGGTGTTATTCACAATGTTTATTTATAAATTCTCTTGCTGTTCGCTCCCAATATTCTGAATCCAAATCCTCACCTTCGGTAATCCTCAAAATAATATTTATTCCCAATTAGCTCTTCAAAATCTCTGCGTAGTGCCGCCATTGCTCATCACATTACGAAAAACTTCATAAAAATACCCGAATTTACACCGAAAATTTTGATCGATAAAGGAGTTCAAACGCATCCTGTGTTGATAGGTATTGCGTCATTTCCTCCCATAATGCATTTAAGCAATAGGAAATACTCATTTTAAAGGGCCAGTTCGATTGTCGAGAAATGTCGCTTTCAGTATTCAAGGGATAGCATGACGTCGGGAAAAGTCACCTGCAGTGTCCAGAAGGTCAAACAAATTTCAGCTGTTTTTAGCGTTTGTCATTCTTAGCCCTGTTTTATACAGTGTATTTAATCATAAGTTGTATTATTACTCAACATGTTTGTATAAAATAAATCTCATTCGATATTTTATAAATAGCACTGTATTTTCTGATTTGCTGGTGAGTTTCATATAAAACTTAATGGACTACTATTTTGGCCATATTAAACGCATAGTCCACAGACCCTTGACCTGATTAATTTCCAAACAAAGAATTAATTTTAAATATAAACATTTGATTTGTTCATAGAAATACTTCATTCAACTACTTACATAACCACCGCATCTCACTTATCATCAATGTTTTTAAAATAATAATGAATTATGGTCATGGATCAATAGAGAAAAAATAAAGGCTTTTTTCTGTTGAAGATGTGATGTATATTTCGAGTCACCTGACGGGTATTCCCTAGTTAGCTGTTATTTCAAATTTTTATATCTGCAAAACTTTTCTTACCAATTTATTTTGCCCTATTTGGTTTTGGTACCATTATTATTTTGAAAATTATTAATGTTTTTCACAGTCATCATAATTACCCTGATATGTAAAAATAATTTCTTATAATACTTGTTATTGTGCGGTTTCTCCTGGGAAGGGGGATGTGGGACACATTCTCCCCACTTTTTGGACAGGGGGTGTTCCATCCCACCATTTTCTTAACAGGGGGATGTTCCATGCCCCCCACTTCCAGGAGACAAAATAAAATGCACTTCCAGGAGACAAAATAAAATGTCATAATATCACAAAGATTCTCAGTCAATTCTGAATTGGGACGAATTTGTTTGGAATGTAAGCCATTCTATCGGAACATTCCGACGGCGGAAATGGTTTCACTGAAAAAATACGAGAAGTTCTGATCTTGAAATTTGAAAATGTAAATGTGAAAAAATTGATAGACTCTACATGGAATTCCCTCTAGCATGGTTCAGTTAAAACGTCTTGTATGTAAGTTTCATTCGTAATAAATATTTAGACAATTAGCCCCTTAAATTACGTGTGTCTATGTCTTTAAACTAAACACTGAGTGACATTATTGCCAGAGACAAAATCATCTGAAGTGTACCGAATGAATCCTAAGTAACGTTAAAGGCATAGTTATTTCAACTGACAACAAAGCTACCAAATTCGAACTCTTCCAAAACTGGCAAATTAAAAGAGACACGTGATTTTCGAATTAGCTAGGTAGCGATTTCATAATCAAGTGCATTTGCCAAATTCCATTTTAATTTGTATTTGGCAAACAACTGTTTAAACCCTGCAGATAATGTATGAATAACAGGGTTCCTGCAGTCATTAAAAACCTTGAAAAGTTTAGAAATTTTGATTAAATACTTTTCAGGGGCCTTGAAAAGTTTAGAATTTTTTTATTAAAACTGAAAAGTCTTGAAAAAGTTTTGAAATTTCTGTGTCAGCTGAGATTTTTTCATTCATGCTTGTCAGAGTGTGAGCGATCACTTCTTGTGATGTGTTACGTCCATGAAATCCATTTTTCGCCATTATTTTTTCCTCACTAAAGAGTATAAACCATGTCTTTTTGTGCAGATAGAACATTCAGTTTTTCCATATATCAGTTTAAGCTCATGGCAGTGTGATACATCTGTACATTTTTTACAGATTTGTGTGCTAAAACATTATTAACATGGTTCGAAAATTGTCTAAGAAGTAAGGTGGCACAAAAAATAAATATTTGGGCCAATATCTTTTCATTTTCAGTGGCCCAAACTTGCATTAGATAGCCTCAACACGAAATAATGTTTGTTATTATAAGTAACTGAAAATGGTTAATTATCAAATACTGAAGAAAGAGTATGTATTTGCTTCTGGTTTGATTTGAAAAAATAATACTATACTGCACAGATATTAACATACTGAACTTAAAAAACAAAACAAAAACCTGATGTGATTCAAAACAGCTTTAGAACTCATTACTACATAGAACTGTGTTTTGACGTGTGGTACGATTTTACATGCAACTGTGTTTTGACGAATTTGAGCATTTCCATGTAGATGTCTTTTTGGTTGTACGGAAATAAAAAACAATAACTTTGTTAATAGTCATTTAATGGAGTGATACTTTTCTGAGGTTTAAGTTAGAGGTCTTATGGAAATTTCAGACTTGTTTGACAATGACCTTTCATATAAAAAATGGATTACATCCAATTTTTAAAAGCGCTGGTTTAAAATTTTACAAAATGTCAATGGTGAACGAAAGTAGCGATGATAGTGATGGAAATTTGGATTTTAAGCCAGTTTAACTTGTTGATTGAATCAGAAAAAAATAACATGAAATGAGAAAAAGAAACTCTGAAAATGAAACACTGCAAAGCAGACTACTGCATTCGGGAACAATCGGATTTGATCGCATACTTGGCCGTGATGTTCCAAACGGTTAAGAACTGGATCAGGCATCTTAGTTTTATCGAGACTACAATATCTGGTTTACAAAATGAGTGTTTATTTTTTGTAAATGAATGTAGGCAAATTTAGGTAAGCCAATATGTTTTGTTTTGAAAATCCCGAACAAGATTTTGTGGAATAAATTTATTCAATAAAATTATTAGTACATATTATCTTATTGAAACAAGGTGGTCCAAATACATTTTTTGTGGTGACTAACTCCATTATTTACCAATATTAAAGTAGCTTAGACTGGAATTTGGTCGCATTTGGTGACCTGGCAACTGGCAGTTTCGAGCCCTACATTAAATGTTTGGAAAAATCATGGAAAAGTTTTGAAATTTAATTCCACCACTGAACAAGTGTGGGACATCATCAGGCAACCTTAATGTTGTCCAAGACATTAAAATTTTGGGAGATTTAGGCACCGCACAACAGGAATGAAACAAGATAAAACAAAATTCTTATTGTATATTCTGACATAAACATTTTAAGGATATATTATGTTAAATCTTTGCCTTTGCTTTGCCATTCACTACTATTACAATAAATATTACAGTGTAATTTACACTGTTCCTGTTATCTTGTGTTATGTTTGAATATACCTTACTTGCTTTGAACAATAAATTTTAACGTGCATTATTAAGTAAATGTTCGTATATCATTTGAGGCTGATTAGAACCACAGTGGGTTTTATAATTGTAATATTTTCATGACGTTCCATTATTTTATTTTTAGAGTTTGGTGCTTTATTAGTTTTGGAAATAATGATTGATAACAACATTCCTGCTGACCTAATTGTCATCGACATTGTTAAAAGCAGGTACATATGAAATTCTATTATCAGTGTTTGCTGACCCTAATTTTCACTCGCTTTCGTGCATGCACCCGGCTGCACATGCACTTATAAACATTAACATTGTCATAGTGTGTGAATTTGAAAATTCATAGGTGATTTATTTTCAATTCCAGAGTACTGTCACAGATATTACATCACATAAAATACACTTTGCTAGTTTCACAATTTATAGCAGTCTTTTGTTGTTGTTTTTGAATTAAAGAGAACTGCAGCTGATGTAAAGTAGATACATACACTGTTTTAATTTGATAATTCACTGATTATTTTTTCAATTATTTCCAAAGTGCTACCACTGTTACATTGTTAATTTTTATAATTTATTGAATTTTTTTTCAGTTGTTTAAAAGTGTATGGCAACTAAAGTTGTGTCAAAAATAGAATAAAAATGATTTTCGTCGATTATTTCTTTCATAATAAAGTGACATGTAAATATCTTGTAAATATATATTTAATGGCACTCTACTTAATTTAGCATTAACTTATTTGGTCTCTCATTGATGTACTATATGGTGCTTACTTTTGAAATTAGAAGAAAAATGTCAGTAAACAGGTGATTTGCACACTTTATTGGAACTGATTATTATATACCAAGTATTGAGTGACATGTGTCAATTTTATTGCTGTTGCAAAATGTGATGGATACATCATCAATATGTGGTATAGTCTGTTCCAGTAAAATGTGAAAATCACCTGTTTGCTAAAATATCTCTTATAATTTCAAGAGTAAACACTATCTTGTACATCAACGACAGCCCAAACAAGTAAATGCTAAATTAGGTAGAGTGTCATTCAACATATATTTACTAAATATTTACTTGTCGGTTTACTATGAAAGAAATAGACGACGAAAATCATTTTTATTCTATTTCCGAAACTACTAATATAATAGTGATATAGCAGATATACGTATGATATTTTACTTTGCTAATATATGTATCGGTTTTATTTTCAGTTGTTTCCAAAAAGCTGCATCTGGTATTATGTCTGCCACATCCGGTCTACGGTCCACACCTCAGAATAATGCTCTTCAAATTTCATTTGCATTTCTGCCTCCCAAATTCAGGAATTCAGCTGAAGTGAAAATAAAAGTTACTGCAAAGATCTGTGCTGCTAATGACATCTCAGGATGTGATTTGGTAAGTGTTTTCATCATTTACAAACATGTCTAAACAAAATAATTGTGTGCTTCGAGAAACATACTCATAAAGTTAATTATACAGGGTTAGCACACCATTTAATTTCCCTTTTTTATCTTTTTTTTTACTGTGCACATTTTAGACACTGGTTTTAAAACTATATTTTGACATATAAATCATGTTACTCTTAAGATTAAAATTGTATCTATGTATGGTTAACTACTCCCTAGAACAAAAAATAAAAATTGGCTATTGGGCCAAATTGTATCTCTGCACAAGGCCGAGTCCTTGGGATGGATAGCCTAAATTGAGAACATCATTTTGTACTAATGAATCACCTAAGAAAACAATGTGATGGTACAAGGTGTTTGCAAAAAGTGAATCATGTACTAAAGGTGCCCTATCAAAGTTACAAATATATTAGTGATAAACAACTAGAAATTAAGTGATCCCTACAAACGTAATGGCCTAATTTTCTCCACGGTGTCAAATGTATACTATCACATGATCAAATTATAATAGTATACAACCATTTTACAAAAGTTCATCTCCATGACAAATACAGTTCTCATTAGCATATGTTGTCACTTTAAGTATTGTAAGTCTTGTAGACTGCTTTAATTAATAAATATTTGTTATCTGAATTTAACTGATGGAATACTTCATATTTCAAAATATATAATATTATTATTTGAAGGATGCTTTTCTAAATATTTACCAAATGAATGAAATTATAATTATTTTTTAATTTTGGAAGACTGCCACTTTGTACAGCTATGAGACTGCCACCTTGTACAGCTACGAGATTCCCCTTTTAAACTTGTACCATGATTTTTTTTGAAAAATAAATATAATAATTCTAAGCGATATTAAAAGTAACAAGGATTATACACAAATTAGTTTTAAATATCTAATCTGTATCTATCTGTTAAATCCAAACATATTATATTGTTTAAAACCATATCTCTGCTCAAGTTGGAGTATATAGACAAAATCAATTGGATATACTTTCAAAAAAGTAATGATACAAGGTGTTTGCTCAAACACACTTTTCAAAAATAATTTTTGACTAATCTAAAATTACTACTGGAAAATGGATGTGGTTTATTATTATTATTATTATTTTTTCAAAACTGATGAAAATTGTTTTAAATGGTTTTGTTTTATTGTTGCTTGTTATTAAAAAAAAATATGTTAACTCTTACCCTGCTGCATTCTTTTTGTAAAAATACAATAATTTTTACTTAACATAGATACAAACATAGAGATTATTACATGAGCGTCAGGATCGTACGAAAATTATGAAACCATTTTGTCAATTGTTATTCCCCGAGCGATAGCGAGGCGGATAACATTCACAAATTAGTTTCATAATGTTCATGTGATTTTTGCGTGAGTGTTTAATTCCTTAAAATAGAAAAATAGTTATGAAACGTTTCCCATGAAAAACAAGTGAGTGGTCGGCACTCAGTATTCTGTGAACGATCACACTTTACTTCAGTTTCCTGTGGATCACTTCGGACCATATCCGACATTCTATGGAAAATTGCAAAGCACAGAGGATCTCTGGGCTCTTATTGATTGAAAGCAGTCACATGGAAATCCAACATGGCTGTGCCCATAAGCTTATCTCCGCAACATGATCATAGCTCATAAAATTTGCGTTAGAGACAACTTGTTTCAATGGAATTCGGCAACAGGGATATGGTTGATATAAAATAAATTGATAAGACAGGCAAACACAAATTTAAGTGGAATTTGTTGGAAGAAAAGGACCCTCAAAGTTCACCAGAATGCACCATTTTCCTCTGTATTTCAGAAAAACCTCCACCTCCCAAAGACTCACCCGAATCACTAGCTTCGCAGAAAATGAAAGTTTTTGGCTTGTCATCTTAAAATAATCAAAAGAAAAGAAAATGTGCATTCTTGTTGGTTTTCCATGAAAATGTACCTCTCTGTTTACATCAAAAAAAAAATTCATCTGTTTTCTCATTTGCCATTCTCAGCCCTGCATTTTACACAAGTATATTACAATGGTTTCCTGGCGGTAACATTTTCTAACAAATTTATTTATTTCATGGCAATTGCTGCAAATTCCTAAATATATATTTTTTCCAATCAAATCTTACAAAATGTTTCATATATTTTGAGAGTATTCCTTGATTAAATAGTCAACATAATTTGGTTGAAAAATGAAGAAACAAATTTTACAACCCCTTCAAATTTCTGTAAAATGTGTCAAATAGACAGGATGAGGTTTAAGTTATTAATAGGGATGAGAATTTGTGGAATTCTGACTTTTAAATGGTTACGTAGCTTTTGTGAATGTTAACCTGTGCAGAATGTAAGACTCGTATTTCAAAGCGCCACCTATACTGTATGTACTGAATAATCACTCAGACTGTTAGTTAACACCAAAGAGTAATAAAGTGCCATCTGTATTGAATTATTTTTGTGGGAATCTCAATGTTCGCTCACATGACATGTGAACACATCTTTACGCTTATGTTTTCATACTTTTTTAACAATTGCCATTCTCATCCCTGTATTAAGATGAGCAACAGAATAATTTAAAAAAACACCTTCATATCACTTTTCAACACCAGAATGTCTTTTTGTCTGGGAATTTTCTGGGGATTTTAAAATAAATATTAGTACATGAGTGAAACTTTCATTATGTATGTATTTAATATTTTACAGCCTACTAGTTGTCAAAAGAGAAGAAAGAGAGCTACAGAAGACAATGACCACAGAGTAATTGACGTAGTTGTCGGTGTGACTGATTCACTTACTGAAAGACAGTCAGCTGATACAAGTAGGTTTCACTTGTATATTCTATACTATTCTCTGTTGAAGGGTCAGCCATTTTATCATATGGGGCAGAGAAATAGATAGTCTATTTCAAAATGACAACATTATTAACTGTGTAGGAACATCATGAATGATGTAACAAATCTACTTAGTCAAACTGTAAAATTTCTTAATAATTTTAAAACATGAGAATGTAAACATGAACCCAGAAATTGATAAAATCTTGATTATGAAAAAAAAAAACTCACAGAATCTACAATGTGAATTAAATGTTTTCATCTGCAAAAAATGCACGTGCATATACGTTTTGCAGTAGTAGACAATGTTTGAGCCCTCCATCACTGAAAAACTATACATCATTTTTAGACTTTTTTTTCACTTGTCTTTACCATGTCAGGATTTTAAAGTTGGGAATTTATTTATATATGTAATTAATAGTTTTTATGTAACTGTTCAAATATATACCACAATAAAGTTAAATTAAATTTTATTTCCTAATCCTGAATTTCTTGGGATCATCAATCTTATTTTTTTTCAAAATGAGGCACAGCAATATACAACATTGAAAAAACTGTTTTTAATTATCTTTGTGTGATAATTCTAACACTTTCTTTTTTATTTGCAAAGGTCCAATCATTATTAAGCAGAAACCTTCCCTGGCAGACTGCGCCAATGTTGTGAGTCCTGGTATAATAGCAGCAATCGGCATGCTGGCAGTTCTACTTCTGCTCTTCCTTGTCCTCAGCATTGTCCTCCTCTTCCGCCTCATGAGACGTACCAACCATCCAAAGACTGAGTACATTCCATCATCACAGACCTTGCCTACAAAAGTCATCTATTCATAGATGTATTCCTGTACCAACACAAGATTTCCAACATGGCTGATTTTGATTAGAACAAAATAGGACTCATACTTTTTGAACCTAAGAACAACTGAAGATGTTTCCTTCATCAATGAAAATGCATACAAATGACCTCTTTCTGTAGAGGCACTGCTATTCACAACCAGCTCAATATTTCCTAAATGTCAGATTTAGTTTTTAGCAAAATAGGACAAATTCTTTTGAAACAGAAGGAGAAAAGGAAGTTAATACTTGAACAGTATGTGTTGCTCACATTGATTTTGTATACATCACAAAAATATGGGAAATTAATATTTTTCTGTTTGACCTTTGTACCTACCTTAACTTCTTTTGACATACTAGTGATTAATCCTTTTTTAGTTGGAAATTATTTTATGCTTGCAAACTCATAAAAAGTGGAAAAAAGATGAGTCTCGATAAGACATATTTATGCCCCAGTCACCCGGAAGACTATTTCTTTCCAATTGTCACAATAAATCCACAATTTATATTCTACAATTCCAACTTTTGGTGGCACCATACAATATTTTTTAAGCAATTTCATTGGCTAATAAATCTAAACACTAAGAAGACCATTTTGTATAATAAAACAGGCGACTTTTAACATAAAGGTCAGCCATTCTGCCAACCTGGCTGCTTGCATCTTTATTTTTGAGTGAATGGAGCTTCACTGCATATGTATGTTCTTATTGTTGTGATATACACAATGTAGTACAGTTTACTGCTAAAGTAGTACCCAAGGTAGTGAGGGCAAAAAAATTGTTTTAGTGAGAACACCTTATTGCTAAAAACCATAAAAACATTACAGTATTGTTCTTTGTTTTGAAGAGTACCAATGATTAGGCAAAAAATAAAATACCTGTGTTTCCGGTAATCCGACCGACTCCACTTAAAAACTGCTGACCCTAAACTTTTTTTCATAAAAATTTAAAGTCATTTTCTGTAATTTTGGCCGTTTTGGGGGGTAACCGCTTCCTGTATGTCATAGTTTCAACATGGCTGCAGCTATCTTGTCTGTCAATGTCAAGAAAAGCCTGCTGTGACTAAATATTAAATCACCACCATTACTAAAGGATTCTAAACATGACCATTCATGAAAAGTTAAGCATTAATTATTCTTCTTCACACATAATATTAACAAAAATAAATTTTAAAAACCTACCTATCAAACTTTTTTTTTTTTTTTAGCGTGTAATTAGAAACACAGGTATATTTGTTTTGTCCTTAGAACTGTGCTTCAAGCACATATAAGTGAAGAAACTTACAGAAACAGATTTTAATAATGAGTTCAAATGTTGGATATCTCTATCAAATATGACACAAGCAATGCCCCCGAACATTCTCTACTAATTATCACTACTAACATTTTTTTATAAGTTTAATTTGTTCTTATTTACTATATTCCAGTGCCTTTTACTTCTAGAATGCCACCACAAGCACATAGTATTTAGACAATTACATTAACTTAGATGAAGTCATGGCCGGATTTAGACCTTGGGTACCCGGGGCACTTTCAGGTAAGGGGGCCCCTCATCATAGAAATTAAATTACATGACAAAAAAAAAATGAATGAATATAACTAATTTTTAATTATTACATTTTTTATAAAGGAAGTCCTTTGTTTAAGGGGGTGGGGGGGAACGGAGCTCTAGTAGGGGGGCCTGGAGCAATTATAAATCTGGCCCTGGATAAAGAATATATATTTTTTAAATTGCAATGTATGCACTGCTTTGTCACACTATACATTTTATTGTATTTTATATTAACTATACATTTTCTACGAAATAGTAATTTCAGTGTAATATAATTCAAGCTTGGATAGATGATATGAAACATTTAAATGAAAATAAGATAATTTTTGGTTACATACGTTCAGACTTAAATTCTATATCATAGGCACTTAAAGCTACTGTAATGTCTTAACACCCCGATGTACTTAATAATTAAAGGCATTTTCCTGAGTGTCCAATAATTTAACATATTTTAGTAATAAACCAAATACAACCAAACTCTTTTTAAAAATGTCTCTATGATCAAGATTTCTTACAACTTTTTTATTTTTTATTTTTATTAGAATTTAAATGTTATTTCTGAAGACATAACACAAGCATCCAAAAATAAGTATATTTTTGGAATGACAAGTTTTTAACTTAGTCATATAATTATATGTTTGGTTTACATAATGTAATCTTAATTTAATCATCACTCCTATATTTTTTGCATCCCTTCATGGGCAGATCTAGGAATTTTGAAAGGGGATTCAGATTATATGATTATTTAAGAATAAAAAATAAATATTGGCTACTGGGGGTAAATATTCAGAAGATAGTGTTATGATATTTAATATTGAAAGGGGTCATGCTATGGTGTTGAAAGTAAGTGAAGATTTAATTATAATGGAAAACAAAATAGTTGCTAACAGGTGGTGGTGATCCAGATCTATAAATCTCCTTGAAATGATCTACCGGTATAATTATGGTTTTAGAATTTTTATTTCTAGAATTGTTATTTCTATTCTTTATGATATTTTAATGAGGAACTTGCATAAATGTTATTATTATTATATTCTGCTTATTAAAAAAAAAAATTTCACTGAATTTCTTTTGTTGTTTCTTTCAGACTATCTGTGCACTGGTTATTGAAATACATTTAAAATCTTTTATTCATGTTTTTACTGATTTAAATTTTAACAAAAGGAAGACTGAATCTGTCCATACAAATGTAATAAAATGTTACATGGTAACTGATAATCTCTGAATTAAAGGTATATTAAAAGTTTTTTTAATGGTAAGCCAAAGAAATACAATTAGATTGTTTCTGCAATTGGCATTCTCATGTTTTATTTTACATTTTTATGAAGACTGCTACTTTTATTAGGAGTGCTTCTTTTGTCATGTTGAATTAAAAAATTATTTCAAAAGACAAATACTCCAAAAAACTATTTAAGACAGAAGCAAATCCTAATTGGGCTTAAGAGGGTTTAAACCCCATTCAGCCACCAATTTTTATCCTTAAGATTTAGTTGTATGCAACTGACAAATCCATATTAAAAAAAAAAGTCATTAATATTTTTGCCCCCTCCTAATCCATTATATTTATATCTGACAGGGAAAGAAATTATTATGCATTGTACGCATCGGTAACTGGTGATACAGTTGATAGTATATTTGTGGCAGGCCCGTAGGATAGCTTTAGCAAGTTAGGGGGCTCATTTTTATACCCGAAATAAAAACTGACGGAAAAAGAGGGGGTTGGGATGGGTACTACTTTTAAAAACAACTAGTATTGATTTTAATTTAAATGTAAGTCAGACCCGTACGAAGGATTTTCTTTAGGGGGGTGCGTTTGTGAGGATATCCTTGTTTTATTTTCATTTTTAACGTTATTCTAGTAAATTAGCGTCAATCCAAATTTGCATTTACGGACCTCGACAGATTTAGGGGGACGCACCCGTCCCCCCCCCCACCCAGTCCCCTGCGTACTGGCCTGCCATGGTATATGGAATTACATGTCGAGTTTATGGTTTATTATTGATAGTTTGTTATCATAATTCAATTATTATTTTTAAAATATTGATAATAAGTTATGTAAGTAGTTGAATGAAGTATTTCTATGGACAAATAAAATGTTTATATTAACACAGTTGAAAAATTTGTTGTTTAAATGAATAAATCATTGAAGTTGGTTGATAACTGATGTATTCAACTTGACATATATAAATACACAATGGAACTACAAGGTGTGTGAACAGAACGACTGTTCCTCCCGAGTCGTTTTTAACATATATAAATAAACAATGGAACTACAAGGCGTGTGAACAGAACGACTGTTCCTTCCGAATAGAAACTGTGATATTTATACAAAATAATACTGATATACAGGTACACATCAGATTTGCTGTTGGTGTGATACATTTGCTGGCGTACCGCTCTAGGCGATGTGCATTAACGTAAGAGGATTATTAAACACAATCAAAACAATGACGTTATTCAGCTGGTGTGTTTTACTGTTCTTATTGTTTGAGTTATTTGCCTGTAGCAATGTATTGCTTAATTAATCTGCTAATCCGCATTCAGCCTCATATTAAATAATTCAGATTGTGTGTTTTACTGCTGTTATTGTTTCGAGTTATTTGCCGGTAGCGTTATGTCTGTGCATCGGATCGTGAAACACAATGAAAATCAAATGTTCTGTTTCTTAATTGCTAATTTTTTTGTTTCACTAAAATAATTCTTTGTTTGGAAATTAATTAGTTTAGGGATCCGTGGGGGCATGCATTTAATATTATGGGTGTCACGAAACATCTACATCACAATACGATATGTATTACAACAGATAACCCAAAATAAGATACTTTTTGCAATACATAATATAAACAACCAATCCTTACCTTTAGTTTCTATATTTCCAGCTACACTCTGCATAAACTTCCTGTGAGCCGATTAGAAGATCTGGTCAATATGAACACTCTGCATAAACTTCCTGTGAGCCGATTAGAATATCTGGTCATTATGAACACTCTGCATAAACTTCCTGTTAGCCGATTAGAAGATCTGGTCATTATGAACACTCTGCATAAACTTCCTGTGAGCCGATTAGAAGATCTGGTCATTATGAACACTCTGCATAAACTTCCTGTGAGCCGATTAGAAGATCTGGTCATTAT
>JAULBS010115821.1:0-14630 GCA_032355785.1 Symmetromphalus regularis | reverse complement strand
GGTTTCCTCTAAATACATATGTCAGAATGACCATATGATTGATGTCCAATAACCGATGATAAAATATAAATCAATGTATTCTAGAGGCATCGTTAAATAAAACAAACTTTACTTTAACTTTTTGGAAAAGATATAGCTAGTTAAGATGGGATCAAATCACAGAAAATAGTGTTTAAAAATTAGTGTTTGCTAATATTGAAATAAACCCAATTAAAGTTATGTCTTCCCATTTTTTTAATTAGCACACGTACTCAGAATATGAGTAAGTGGACTGTGTTCAATAAATTTGAGCTGAAATTGCAATTATTTTGGATGTTTGGAATTCATTTAACTTATGAACTCAGATGGTCCTCACTTGAGAAGTGAACGCAGTAAACATGAGACAAATGTAACACAGCAAGAATACCATTCCCTAGTTAATTAATTTGAGAATCAATCAACGTCTGTGCACTGAATTAATAAATAAAACCATCACTATCAAATAAAAACAATACAAATTACAAGATAATACATACTAGAGACATTGATTATAGATGCCAGTCGTGTGGAATCTGGTTTCTTTAACTTTGTATGGTATATTAACCCACTTTTCTCTGGAGCACTCTTTGGGCGATCTGGTTCAACTCTGAGAAAATATAATAAAATTCATCCATTAACTCTAAATCTGGACTTGGTATGATGCTCAAGGGGTCCAGAATCATATCTAACTTGCCATATCACAGTCATTTCATCAAATTACTATGTCAATGATGATTTATTTCATAAAACTACAAAACTGCCATTTTAGTGCTTTCATGCCAAACTAAAAATCATAACAGAGTTTTCCAAGAATAACTGGAAATGTTACCCAAACCTTTTTTTGACTGTAATGCTTTAAAAGAGCCTACAATAGTATTATTTATTTAACGACCTCCTCAGCACAAAAGTAAACATCAGCTATGGGGGTCACAAGCCTACAATAGTGTTATTTATTTAACGACCTCCCCAGCACAAAAGTAAACATCAGCTATGGGGGACACAAGCCTACACTAGTGTTATTTATTTAACTACCTCCCCAGCACAAAAATAAACATCGGCTATGGGGGTCACAAGCCTACAAAAGTGTTATTTATTTTAACGACCTCCTCAGCACAAAAGTAAACATCACCTATGGGGGTCACAAGCCTACACTAGTGTTATTTATTTAACTACCTCCCCAGCACAAAAGTAAACATCGGCTATGGGGGTCACAAGCCTACAATAGTGAGATCAATGAATAATTCAAGTTCATCATTACCATCTAAGTTACATTAAAAAGTAAAAACATAAATATAAATGGTGGATGACTCAAATGGTAGCATGTACGCCTGTGAAGCTGTTGGTCTTCAGATTTATCCTTCTTGGTGGACCCATTTGCAGTTTCGGCTATTTTCCTTTCCAACCAGTGGTCCACAACTGGTTCATCAAAAGCCATGTTATAGCACGTCCTGTTTGTGGGATGGTGCATATAAAAAAAAACTTGCTGCTTATCGAAAAGAGTAGCCTTTATGGCGGCAGTGGATTTCCTCTAAATGTCAGAATGACCATATGATTCACATCAAATAATCGATAAGATAAAAATCAATGTGCTCTATCGGCATCATTAAATAAAACAAACTTAACTATCTTAAAGGATGGGATAATCATCAAAATAATATATGAATAAATTTAGAATATCTTAAGAACATATCAAAACAAAATGAATTGATAATGCTTATGATTTCAAGCGTTAAACAGATACCTTAAAATAGCAATTAATAAGAAAATGTTACCTAGATCTGGAGGAGTCATCAGCTGTAATTGGTGATATCTGACCTTGTATTGGCCTTAGTGCTCTGTAGAAAAACAAAGTCAATAAAATGTAATGTAGATGATCAATGAAAGTTCAGTGTTTATACTGGCATACCAAAAAATAAACAATTAAAAATATATAAATTTGTGTTAATTGGAAACAAGCTGTAATTGATTTTGTATATATATGCTTAAATTGGTGTGAATATAAACCAAAGAATTATAATAGTTAAAATATAACAATCTTAAATATTGTGAATATTTATTTAGGCCTTATAATGGAATTAGATGAATAAGGGTTCGTTATCAGGTAATGTGTTTAGTCTATACTGTTAATACCTGATGTCAGTCGACTGACCACGTGGACTGCTAGTGCTGGGTGGTGCTGTCCTTGGACGTGAAGATGCCGATCCAGATAACATAGTCTCTGCTTCTCTGATTCATTGTCAAGCCTCAAACAGCTTGATAACTTAGTCTTCAGATATTTAATGTAACGTTTATCATGATATTTACCTGCTGTGAATTTTAAAAATGACTGCCTAATTACATTTAATCAAGGGTTTATTTGATGCACAAAACTTACAAATAGGACAATGAAATGCCAACTGGACTCACCAAAAAAGATACTACATTCCATGGGATAAGCTGTAATGACCACCATGACCCACACTTCAAGGTTTTTGAAAGACGTGACCACATCCATTTTGCTTCGGGCATGTCCACCACTGCCCCCCCCCCCATCCCCCCGTCAGGGTCCAATGTGAGGGCGCCTGACCCAGTGGAATCCAATGTGACCTCCTGCAGCTGATTTTTATTTTTGTGCTGGGGGTCGTTAAACAAATCCATGGGATACATAAGGCAGGTTTGGCAAAATTAAAATTTTGAATACCTTTCGATATCCCACTTCATTCTGCATAATCCATGTACAAAATATTTTCTCTAATATTAACATAAAACTGACTCCTTGTAAATGATGTTCTAAATTTAGCATGAATGAAAAAAAGATACTTCCTAGATAAACCTATTTCAGAAAAATAAACCCCAGGTAAACCCATTTTAATTTAATAAAATAATTTATTGTAAAAATTTTAGTAAACCAAAACAGATTTGACTGCGTTCAGTTATATGTAAAGTGGTTATATATAAAATATACAAAGATTCTTCAAGACAAATACTGTATTGTTTCTCAAAATAAAGGATACTGTGCTTTCTTTTTTCTCTCGATAGCTTTCAATGTGGCAGTGCTGATTCGGCGGTGAGATTCTGGCAATATACCTTGACTAGACTACAATTAAAGAGAATATATACATACAAATGCGAACAATAAATCATTTTCTGAAGCATGGGTAAATTTATATGACATTACCACAACACTGTTGTCACACCCCACAAAGAACTTTTACATAAGCTGTTGTGTCCTAATCTTAAGGCAATAAAAGTTGTACCCCCCCCAAGGAACACATTTTTCTAAATGAAATGAGGGGTAGCAATGACTTAGATTCATGTTAATTCACAAAAATGAAGAACCTTACAACTGCTCATAACAATTTTAAAGGAAAACAGTAATTCAACTTGTTTTAAACTTTCTTATAGTACATTCAAACAGCTGTTAACTCCTCTGTTACTCAGCAGTATAGACACTGATTAAAAGTACCTTCAGTCTCTTGTGCTCTCGTTTGTTGCGAGTGCTGGAAATCAATGACATCTTTTCAGCTGGCATTAGGTAGAAGAAGATTTCATGGATATCAAGCCGGGCTGCTTGCAACTAAATAATAAATGGACAGATGAGTTTAACACATATCCAGTAAATGTAATATTGTAACTTTTTATCTATCTAAGTGTAAAAAAAAAAAAAAAGATTTGTTTGAGATTTTGTGGTTAGAGTTAACAGTATGTTCCTCAAGTGAATTCTATTTTCATCGATATCAATTTGCGATAGATCTACATTTGTCTAATAGATTGGAATTTTAATAAATTACTGAATCTATTAAAGGCATAGTCTCACGGAATTTAAGGGGCTTTGTGGTCTAAATATTGATTACGAATGAAACACATGTATTAGTTATACTACATCTCGTTTTCATATTATGCAAGACATTTTAACTGAACCATGGTATAGGAAACTCTATGTCGAGTTGATAATTTTTTTCACATTTAGAAATTTCAAGATCAAAATTCCTCATGGGGGAAAATAAATCGTTTTGCTGCTACAAAAATATTCAGAAGTTTTAAAATAACACCTAACGGAAGAATACCCGTAACACATTAAAATTATTATTATTATTATTTTTATTTTTTTTCTGTGTGCACAATTCATTATTATTTTTAAAATATTGATAATAAGCGAGATGCAGTGATTATGTAAGTAATTGAATGAAGTATTTCTATGGACAAATCAAATGTTTATATTTAAAATTAATTTTTTGTTTGGAAATTATTTAGGTGATGGGTCCGTGGGAATATGCGTTTAATAATGAAGGATCTTAATCCATTATAACATGCCTGGCATAATAACAAAAACATTACACAGATGATAAACTACCTGTGCCGTTATTCTTTCAAGCAAGTCTTGGTCCTGGTTGGAGAATGTTCCTTTTTTTATGGGAGTTTCAGCAGTCAAATTAAATGCAAATTCTCTCGTATCCTGGAAAAATAAATGGTCGTAAGTTACTTAGTCTGAAGTCAATAAGAGGACGCCGTCTCAAACAATTCATCTCTATTCTTTTCAAATAAAATATGGAATTTTTTTGCTACAAACAAAGCACACAGGCAATACACAGTATATATCCTATATAACACTCTTTCCTCTGGACATTTTGCAGAAATAAAAATGAACTCAATAAACTCCAAAAAGAAAGTAAACTGTGTATTTACATTGACGATGTGTACACTAATGCTGCCTATTCACAAAATATAATGCCCCCCTCCCCTGGGCGTTAAATAGGAAATATACGGTAGGCGACTAAGAATAGTCTTTTGAATAAGATCCCAGACAGCACAGCACACACGACTGACAAATCAGTAGCGGGATACTGGCTAGAATATGAAGTCTGCCAACTATGACCCATAACACCTGATTTGAGATACCCTACAAGTGAGTTGCATCAAACCAAGAAAATACAAGCTTTTTCACAATACTGCATAACATTGTTTTATTTAATGACACCTCTAGAGCACACTGATTTTTATCTTATCATCGGCTATTGGATGTCAAACATACAGCCATTCTGACTTATTTCTTTAGAGGAAACCCGTTACTGCCACATAAGCTACTCTTCCTGATAAGCAACAAGGGATCTTTTATATGCACTTTCCCCCAGACAGATAGAATAGCACATACCATGGCCTTTGATGAACCAGTTGTGGACCACTGGTTGGAATGGAAAATAGCCCAAACTGCAAATGGAACTACCGAGAAGGATTGATCAGATGACCAACTGCTTCACATGTAATATTATAATAAACAGCTATAGGGTGAAAAAAAATTATTTTATATATCTTTTAAAGATTTTCATTACAGAACATGGCATCCAAATGCAGAAGGAAAAGAAGACATAAAATTATGTTTAACCTTAATTGTTTTAATCAGTTCCTGAACTTTATCTGTTTGCAGGAGTCGACGTGTTAAAAATCCTTTTGCGAGGGCCGTAATCCTTTCAAATTTGTGCCTCATATGAGGAAGATAAGCCTGCAATAAAGGATGTATATAATTTTTATTAACTGACAAACATTCATAATTAAAGCATTAATACAGTTGGCAGTATATAGAATTGAATTTAGTGCTGATTAGTAAAACCTAAGTACAACCTACCACTAAATGACATTTTGCTTTGGTGTTATAAAACTGACATTGCATTATTTATTTTAATGAAAGATGATAAATTCTATAGATGATGAACAATGATAAAGATGGAAGTGGGGGTGACTTATATACTTTAAAAAATTAATTAAGAGCCCGTAGAGATTTAACTATTTTAGCTAGTGCTTATTATTTTATTAATGTTTCGATCACAGATGACTTCTAAAAACTTTTTGACCTGTGAAACATGCAGAAATCATTAAGCAAAACTTGACCAAATACACTTTTTAGATATAATTTTTAAAAAAGAAGACCTTTGTATTTACTGACACTTTATTAATTTTGGTTGAGTATACTAAGTTCATAACTGGGGAGCAAACTTAATCCAAAATAACCTTTACCTTGCTTTGAGATGACATATATTATCAATTAAAGGAGACCCTCACCGAATATGAATTCATTCAATATAAAGATTCAATACAAATGAATAGTGGTTTAATGCCCCACCCCCATCCAACCCCCAGTCAGCACAAAAATTCAATGCAAGCTTTCATTAAAATTAAACATGTTCTGAAGTATCATTACTATTTTGTATAAAATGCACATTTAACTACTATAAACAGAACAATAAAAAACATAAGTAAAGTGTAATTTTAACAGTAAAACGGTTTTAACAGCTAAAAACCATGTAAAATCGTCTAGAAGGCTACCCATAACTAGTATCAATGACATAAACACTATATAGTGCTTTCTAACCTATGACAATCACCTTTTCTGGAGTGACAACTGTTCCTGATCGTCGTCTTAACGGTTGTGCCTTCGTGGGAGACCTCAGGACAGGACGATATACTTTTGGACCTTTTGGACTAGGAGTTCCAGTTTTTTCAAACAAATTCAACTTCATAGAAGTGTTTTTATTCGGTGCACTGAGATTGTTTCTGTTTTCTGCACTGGCAACAACTTGTTCCCCATCAAATGCAGTCTTTGATACTTTGTTCTTCTTTAAATTTTCCGGTGCATTTTCAGCCAGAAATTCCTGTTGTTCCTGAAGGCTCTTCTGATGCTGTTTAACCTCACCCTCGAGGTTCAGCTGTTCCCTCCTCTGCCGAATGAACAGTTCCTCCAGTTCTTTCTGCTGCTGACAGATCACCTGCTGTTTCAGAATCTGAAAGTGACTTGCCTGGATCTTAAGGAGTTCCTCTTCTGTGAGTGTGTTTGGAAGCGACTTCATATTCTGTAACAGCGACTGGATCATACTAATGTTGCTACCAGGACTCTGTGGCTGGGATGTAATCTGACTCAGAGGTCTTACATTTACATTTGATGCAGACGTTTTATCAGAATTCTTTAAGTTCTGTTTGTGAATATGGGAAAGGTATTTTTTAATATGTTCAGCTTTTCCGTCGTGTTCGGGTCCTGGTGGTAAAGGAATGCTAACAAGCTCTATTTCATTCTCATCATCCTTGGTGTCCACTATAGGTGAGACATCTTTTGCTGCACCAGCACTTGCATTGTTTTTCCTCTCAGCAGCAGACACATTGGGTTCCCTTTCAGTTCTGCACTGTGACCTCAACAAAGCTGGTGATGGTTCACTTAATGTGTAAGACCCTCTCAGAGGATGATGTTGTTTAGACAGAGAAATGCCGATGTCATTATTGCAGCCCATGTGATCACCAGCACAATGATCTTTTGATGAAGAACATGACTGACTGACACTGCCTTGGGAACTTAACAAAGTCTGCATGTACATTTGTAAGTTTGTACTTCCAGTGTCATAAGGAAAGTATCCTGGTTGACCAGTTATTTGTGACAAATGGTCGCATTCCTTTGGTGGAAAGTTTTCATCCTTCAGCGTACTGCTTTCAGATTCAGAAGTCTTCAAAACAGACTTTGAAGATCCTACAGACAGCAACGTGCTGCTGCTAGCTGATCCTTGAGAATCACTTATTGTTTTAGAATGAGTTATTTGGCTGAAGGAATGAGATTCCCCCAACACTGATTCGAAAGACATGGATGGAATACGATAGTTTTGAACAAGTGATGCATGGTTTTGGTCATTTTCCTTGTCGGAACTTGAAGGTTCAGCATCTGCAAAGTAAGCCAGGAATGGAATAGCTGTTGATTGATCTGGAGATGGGGTTGAGTCACATTCTGGACTGAAATCAACTCTGCTCAACAGACTTCCAGCCTTGATAACAGGTGAATTGTTCTTACTTCCACCTGCATCATCCTGCTGCCCACCTGATGCATGAAACTCCCCAACAGCATTGCTGTTGGAAACTGCCATCCTAGGACTGTTTGTCGGGGTGAAGTCTATTTTTCTCTGAGTAACACTGTCCTCAACAGACTCTCGTGTTATTTCAGTTACATAATGAGAAAAGTGTACAGTGTTTTTTAATGACTTAGGACTACTTTTATTGCTATAGTGACTATCAGTTGTGTTGCCAGAAGTGTTTGCTGAGTTAAAACTGGAATTGGCACCTAAACTACCAGAGTCATCGTGTGATGTTTGTAAGGGTATATCTTGGGAGGGGTGTGTGCCATGTTTATCACTGCTGCTGTTATCAACAAAGCCAGATGTTGTATTTCCAGTCACGTCTTGTGAAACTTCAATTATTGTGTCTTGGCTTTCATGAAAAACACTAGAATTGTTCTCAGAATTGAACTGTCTGTGGATCGATGGAACCGGTTCTCCCGCTGACACTTGCTGAGGAACCGGATGACCTTGAGATAGTTTGAGTGACATCACTTCACTGAGATCACTGTTTCCAGTAGAATTTAAACTGTGTGTATCCTCCAGCTTTAGTGCCTTTGACAACCTGGCAAGGGTTTGGGAAATGTGCTGTTGCTGGACAGACGTCAGAGGAATTCCATTGAACACTGTTGGTAGAGGTGTTTCTTCAAGTGATACCAACTCAGAGGAAAGAGAGTCCAGAGTCTGACCAAGCGAATCATGGCCAGGCTCGCCACTATCCAATATAGCAAATGTTGACCCAGGATTAGTGGCTGAGAGAGGACCAGCAGTAGCTGAGAGTGGTTCTGTAGATACAGGATCATCCGTTGCTGATGGGAAATCTTCAGAGTTCTCACCAGACGGTCCAGACATCAGCAAATGAGGTTCTCTCAGTTCCTTAGATTCCACACGAGTTTGATCTTCCTGAGGATTCTGGGAAAACAATATACATGTACAATGTAGAAATAATTATTAACTATATTTGGCCATTTCTTTACTGGCCATCCAAGAACTTATCTTTCAAGTTATATAAGAAAGCAATGTAACATTTAGTTAGAGGAACAGGTTTCCTAAAAACAACATTTTTTCCACATCAAAATAAAAATTCAGTGAACAGAATATAAACTAATCAAATACTTTTATTAACATCAGACTCCGAATTTAAAATCAAGTGATGTCAAGTCTTCAAATTACATTAGCCTTCCAAAATTCTTTGTACCTTCACTGCTATGGTAATGATTTAAAATAAATAAAACATTGCAGCACTTCATTTTCTGTCTGTAATTACATAAAGATCATACCTCAATGGTATCAACAATAGATTGTGCTCTTGCCATCAATGTTATTCTCTGTCGGGACTTGACCCTCTTCTCGGACAACTGAGCCTGCCGTTTGAGACTTTGCATTTCATCCCGTCTCTTGGCTGTCATCTGGTTGTAAATAGAACATAACATTTTTTTGTGGCAATGGCATGCTTAAATGTAACATACATATGCAGCAAATTTAAAGTTTTTCTGATGCAGGAATCCTCAAAAAGCATGTAGATGATTTAGTTTGACTCATTATGATTGTTGTCATGTTTTCAAAATATAAATAAATTACTTTGCTTTTTTAAGAGGAACTGTATATTACATGGGTACGTGCACACACACTCACACACATACATATACTGAACCGTAAAAGAAACAATGATCTTTCCTGTATTTAAAAACAAAATAAAAAAGGTCATGAAGGTTCATTTCTGAGAAACAGATGTGAATTTTCGATTCAAGTTTTCTTGGAATAAATCGCCGAAATGCAGCTTCATAGACCGGTATGGGATGCACGTGCAAACAATTCTTGTTGAGGGCAATATGCACGTGCGATCCCTGCTGACTATCTGCATAAAAGGCAACCTTAACTTCCAGTCTGGCATTCATAATTTCGATACATTTGGGCGCCTACAGGCTCGCCAGAGTTCACAGGTTGAGGCAAATATGTTTAATGTCCATGTCACTACGATACAACAATTAAAACATTGCCACAATGCCACCAACAACACAGCAGACAGTTTCCAGGGTTACCATCCCTCGACAAGACCGGCTCATTAAATGGCCGCCGAAACAGCTCATCAGACCATCGGGACCCAGTGGCAACCCATCATTCCAGACACAGAAGTCACCTGGCCACCAACAACCTCTCTTGTCGCCGTCCTGCTCAGGCTCCCATCCTCACAGTCCGTCATCGTCAGGCATGACTTCAATGGGCCATGCAGCATCAACATTGGTGCCATTAGCAATGGAGGACAGTTCTCTTCTTGGATGAAAGTCAATACTGCATATCAACAGCGGATGGCAGAGCCAGGTTCTAGCGAAGGAGGGATGAACGCTACTCAGATGCGTGTGTGATGGAAAGGTTTGGGGAGCAATTGGTTTTAACCAGCAGGTGGGACCTCTTGTCTTTCAGAATATTGGTCCTGGAAGGGGAAATGTCATTACATCTCAGATGTATATCAACCAAGTCCTGAGACACCCCCCCCCCCCCCCCATTTCATTCATGACCATAACCATGTGTTCCATCAAGATAACGCCAGTCCCCATACAGCCAAAGTGACAAGGGACTTCCTTCAGCACCATAACGTGCGAACCATGGATTGGCCAGCCCTCAGTCCTGATTTGAATCCGATAGAACACTGTGGGATGAGGTATAATTAAAGAATCAACCAGGTGCACCCAAGGCCAACAACTGCTACTGCTGTGGCTTTTCTCAGGGTATGGGCCCAAATGCCAATGGCATTAATCAACTGCCTGATGCATGCCATATACCGAAGATGCATGTCCATCATCAACACACAGGGTGGCCACATGAGATACTGACTTTGAACGTCCCTCCAGTTATCCACACTTGCACCACCCCTTTCCAACCATTACGCAGTGTTCAGCACTCTATCCCGATACTGTGTGCCAAAAAACTGACTCTCTAAGATGTGCACAATGTCATCGACATTACCTTGAAATCAAACATATAATTGCATCATATCTATAGTGCATTTCTTTTGCAGTTCATAAGATGTATGTATACAGACATAAATGCATGGATGCACACACGCCAAAATGTTGTCACAAATTCATGATGGTTTTCATAATGATGTCGTCAACTGCAGCCTTTGATATTTAGGGCTGTAATCATATTGGAAAATGTATAATGATACTGTATACAACTTCTATTGTTAATAAGATAAATATGAAATCTAAACCGACCATACTTTTTTCCAATGTACCAATATATGAATTTTATTTGAGACAGCCGAAGAGCAATAAATTTTAAAGCTAAAGAACTTGAACTTCTTGCAATAATTTAATTTAGCTGTACTTACAACAGGTGGTAGTATTGGCACACCGTTGAATGTGATGCAAGAAATGTAGTTTGCAGCCAGAGTGTTGATGATAACGGAGTTATCAAATCTGTCCAGAAGATCACTCTGTTTCTCAAAATAGTGAATCATCTCTTCCATTGTTATCAGCAGAGGAGCCTGTGGGAAGATTAGAAATTAATATTTAAAATGTAACATTAAACATTATTACACATACATACATCAGGGATTTATGCAGGATTTTTCACCAGGGTCCTATGGCTGAAGGGATTGGGAAAATTAGTGCAATTTTAGTCACCATTTAATTTATGTAAAGTTCTGTAACATTACATTTATTAACCAATTTGGGGAAGTTATAGTCCAGAAATTGGGAATTTTCATTGCCATTTGTCTTTGGGAAAGGTCTGATGTTTGGTATCGTATAAAGTCTGGATAAAAATCTGTACATCAGAGGTGCAGAATGTACTTGCCCGCTTGTCAAATGCAAGTAAAAATTCTAACAGACGATTTAAAAAATGCAACTACCAGTCCGACAGGCGATCTGTATTTTTCTCATTGACAGTAAAAAAAAAAATTTTGCTTCGAATCCACCACTCTGTATAAGCCATGTCAGATAATCAAACATTTGCTCTATTGTTAAAAAATTATATATTATTCTTTAGTCTGGCGGACTAGTAGAAATTCTGGTAGGCTAGTAATATTTAGTGGGTTCTGGTCCGGTAGGCAATTGAAAAATTCTCCATTTCTACACCCCTGCTGTACATGCACTGGTGTAGGAAGTTGGGGGAGAGGGCAAGGTGTACATGTGCACCCCTCTTCCTTTTTTTTTTATAGATATTTGGTATATATTGATTCCTTACTGAAGGTACATATTTGTATGTCCGTGTGTGCCCCCACCAACACTTTTCAGCACCTTCCTATGCATATAATACATGTGATGCCTCTCTTTTATGTGAGCTGTCTTCAGGCATTTTATTTTGTATCACGTTATTTACAGTCCCACTGACCCTAAAAACTATCAAAGTGAAATAAAATAATACTTTTGGATATTCTTTTAATGCTAATCGAAACTGTAAAACAAAACTTTAAAACAAACAGAACCATTATGTACAATTAAATTATTAATGGATAATTTAATGTTATTCCTCCTTCCAACCATTACTTTGAAAATAACACCAAAAAAAGTGATATAAAAAATATCTGTAAACCAAGTTAAAAGCGATCTTATTAAACTTATTATATGTACAGGAGTCAAATTAATTTTTTTGGATGGCACGGAAAGTGTTGCCTTTGGTTTAGTAAGAAAAATTATGGCACTATGGCAAACATTTCCCAAGTTTTCACAGACAAAAATGATTTCATGATGTACATGTATATATCACACTTTTGTAATTTTTATCTTGTAACTTGTTCGATACTGGTTGAATAACAAAACAAATGGAATGTATTTTGATAACACTGTAAAAAGGGCAACTATCCTGTATAGGATATGATTGTCTGTGATACACATTTACTATCTGACATAAAGTATACAAAAACAACTGTAACTACATTGTATATGTGTTGGACTTAAAATGTTTTCAAAATATACATGCATTCTAAAACATTTCAACTAAAAAGGATGGAAATTATTTAAGATAACCAAAATAATAAAACTACACTTGTAGGTCTATCAAAAACAGTGTCAAAAATCAAGATAGATAATTGAAGCTATTTTTATGTCTGTTATTAATACAAATGATAACAAGTGTTCACACAATGCTATTAACAAATCCAACAAGAAATCATGGTAACTATTGGTATGTCAGTCAGTCAGTTTGGCTTTAATAAAAGAGGGGTCCCTGGGACTAAACTCTTTCTTTTCTGATGGTCCAAACCTAAAACCTAAGAGTCCACAATTTAGTCGAGTGGCAGAAAACAGATATTGCATTAAGAAAAAATATTCTGTCTTAATTTTTATTTGTTTTATATTGAATAAATGAATTCTTTTTCACGGCAATAAAATATCCCATTACACGCTTAATCCCATCCCCTATCATTTATTAATGACCAAGTCGATTATATAACCAAAACAGTTTTGATATTTTTATAAGAGTCCCATGGGACGCAGTGTCTCTGATTTTGGAGGTCCAGATGAGACTTTATTGCGTCCTTTATGCAGGTTTTGAGAGTCCAGTAAATCCCTGTAAAGTCAATTGTGGAATATAAAATTTCCATTATTGAATAACTGATTAGAAGTTGGGGGAAAAGGAGAACAAAAAAGGAAGTAGAAATGGCAACTTTAATTCAAGATGGTTTATTTATGACACCTATTATTAAATTATAACTTTTAAGAAAATTCTGCCATATATATCAGTATTATAAAACATACATTAGTACTGTATAATCATGTACCTAGACAACATATTCCATAAATTATATATTACACACACACAGGACACACTACACACACATTCAACATACATACAGATATATATATATATATATATATATATACATACACACACACACATATATACACACACACATACATACAATGTACATACATACATACGTGTACACACAGACATAGGTACATATACATAGACACAAATACACACAATATATAACAGTCCGCTTGCTGTTACTGTTGATATAATGTTAAACCAACTCATATCTCACAAACCATCAAAACAAACTTTTACATGAAACTTAAGAGGTTTATGGTAAACAATGGTAACATTAAAATAACTAACTTAATTCTTACCACTTCTTCTAAAATGAACAAATGTCTAGTCACAACAGCCATGGTACTTGGTAGTGTGAAAAAATGTCTGGTTAGTAATATTTTAGATGTGATTCAGCATACGATAATTCACACCCACAAAAAAAACTGTTATATTTAGACCTTCCTTTCTTGTGACAAAGTTGGCAGAAATTCAACTTTAATGAACTGTCATTGTGAGCGTGAACCAACACGTTATTGCTGTTGTTACTTCGACACACTTACCCATACCAAACGAAAGAAAGGACTGTTTAATAACACGCCAGCACAGAATTTATTCAGTGGGTGTCACTATTAGGTATCACACACATGGTATTTGTGACTCATGGTCTACAGAGGAAACTCCCTACCAACACAATGGCTATTTTCATTTAGCAGCCAGGGCTCTCTTGTGGTGAGCGGGGTATAGCTCAAATGGTATAGTGTCTGCCTGTGAAGCTGTCGGTCGTTGGATCAATCCTCTCAGTGGACCCACTTGGAGTTTAGGCTATTTTCCGTTTCAACCAGCGGTCCACAACTGGTTCATCAAATGCCTTGGTATGTGCTGTCCTGTCTGTGGGACAGTGCATATAAAAGAACCCTTTCTGCTTATTGGAAAGAGTAGCCTATGTGGCGGCAGTGGGTTTCCTCTAAAACATATGTCAGAATGACCATATGATTGACGTCCAATAGC
>JAULBS010115820.1:0-29666 GCA_032355785.1 Symmetromphalus regularis | reverse complement strand
ACACATCAGTTACTGTTACATGTAACAGATTTAAATCCCCTCAAACAGATCAGTTACTGTTACATGTTACAGATTTACATCCCCTCAAACACATCAGTTACTGTTCCATGTTACAGATTTACATCCCCTCAATCAGATCAGTTACCATTACATGTTACAGATTTACATCCCCTCAAACACATCAGTTACTGTTACATGTAACAGATTTAAATCCCCTCAAACAGATCAGTTACTGTTACATGTTACAGATTTAAATCCCCTCAATCAGATCAGTTACTGTTACATGTTACAGATTTAAATCCCCTCAAACAGATCAGTTACTGTTACATATTTAAATCCCCTCAATCAGATCAGTTACTGTTACAGATTTACTTACATCCCCTCAAACACATCAGTTACCGTTACATATTACAGATTTACTTACATCCCCTCAAACACATCAGTTACCGTTACATGTTACAGATTTACTTACATCCCTTCAAACACATCAGTTATCATTACATGTTACAGATTTACTTACATCCCCTCAAACACATCAGTTACTGTTACATGTTACAGATTTAAATCCCCTCAATCAGATCACTTACCATTACATGTTACTGATTTACATCCCCTCAATCAGATCGGATACTGTTATATGTTATCAGATCAGTTAGTTATTTCCCATCAATATGGTAAATAATCTAAATAGAAGATCAATTCCATTAAAAACATGTTCCAATCAAGCAATAAAGATGGATGCGTACCATTAGTCAATCATACATTTAAGTTTTTAGTTTTTACATGCTAACTTACCTGCATGACGAACTGAAATCTCCATGCAGTAAAATGAGTGTCGTTTACATCTTAAAACAACAAATCCTAGCATACACAGCCATCATTACAACCAAGTAGGGATTAGACACATTCATTAACTTTAAGTATATAACCCATCTATGAAGATGACAAAATGAATGCTCCTAGATAAACGTCTTCGGAAATGCAAGTTCAACGTGCATATATTAATGGAAGATCAAACACTGAAGCGATGCGAAAATTTCATTATTAATGCATGTGTCATCAGTGAATAAAGCCATGGTTACTAGTATATATCCTATTGTTGCGTGCAGACAGCCGATGTGGATGTGCTGTCACATGATCAAATGGGACAGTTTGTTGTTACGCTTTGGCACTTTGTGCTGATGAGAATATTACAGCTTATAATAAGCACTGGAATTGGTAATAATAAATCATTAGCCAGATATACTGTCATTAGAGAAAATTATATACAGATACAGCATAAGGATGTGTACTGTTTTCTCCACTATAATTACATTTTACTTTCTTTCAACCCCATTCTTTCAGTATTAAACTTATTAATGCTATTTATTTTTACCACCCTTTCCAGAATTACTGGATCCACTCTTGGAAATTATCTGATTTTCATTACATTAAAGCCAAGCTCTATGATGTTTTACATGAAATAATTATCACACACAAGCCTATACATAAAATGTAATTTCCCAATGCCACATTTAACCACACCAATAAAATAAAAAGATTAATCTTCTCTTTTTTTTTTAACACACGCTTTAGAAATTGACATCTGTTACCAGTGAAGCCACCGATGTGAAGGTCGTCATGGTAACTATACACATTATTGGTTTTAAGAACTTCCTGTGATATGAGGATGAGCCAAGGGCTTGAATACATGTGTGCTTAGTCTGCTTCTGTCTCTCTCCACACACTACAGGCTATTGTCATGGAAACGTGAAAACAGATTCTGCATAAAGCTGAATATTATATTTTTATGCTTGGCCTCATTTACAAATTACTGCTATCAATCTGACAGACTTAATGCAACATGGCTTCACACAAAGACATCAAAAGTAGTGTCAGTAGCATTTTACTTCATAACTAAAGATAATTTTTATTTATTTTGTCTTCATTTATTTATTTTTCTGACAAAAAGCAATATTTTGAGCAGCTATTTTAATAAAAAAAAATCAATTAAAAAAACTTTTTTCTTTTTTTTTTGGAATAAGAAATAAAATAAAACCAATTAAATGCATGTTTACGTAAAGATAATATTTGAAAAACAACAATAAGCTTCAAAAACATTTTTATGGCAAAAAATATTTTCATTCCTGAAAAAAACTAAAAAATTTCTCAGACTATTCATCATCAAATATCTGTTATAATATATAATGTAACAAAGCACAATATGTGACCAATTTAAAAACATTAATGGGTTACAGGAGAGGGGGGCAGACATTACTGAATTAGTGAAATGGTAACAAATTTAAAAAGTAAAAACAGGAGATTAAAATCTTTTTTTTTTAAAGAGCATTATATTCACATTTGTGACGAGTAAATCATTGACAGTACATGTAATAGTTTATCAAATCAACAATATTCAAAGCATAAAAAACAGTGTACAAGTTTTACTTGGTAAAGATGAAGCTGACTTGATAGTATGCTCAAAAAACTTATAAAATTTGCAAAAACCACAAACATGCACAAAATTGTATACAAACATTTAAATAGTCTTGGGTTTGTTTTTTTAAATATCATTTTGGGCTGTTTATGAAAATGGTAATTTTGTATGCTGCAATTAAAAAGTATTAAATTATATTTTAATCACAAATAAAGTTAAATAAACATCTTTATCTCACCCAACCGTAGAAGACGATAAAACCAAATTCTTCCATTTTAACTGCACTGCCGAACCTCAAAGGTTATGGGATACACAAATCTGATAACTCTATTGTTAAACTCATGAGATGTGCTTGGGATGTTCCTAAATCTGTTATAGACAAACAACTCCAATTCTCTGCCAGAGAATGTTAGCATCTGGTCACCAAGGAAACAGGATGCTAGCCACAACAGACAAAAAACTTTTAACCAGTACTGGCACTTGTATTCTAAGCTTTTGATGAACAAATATTGTTCAGGAATTGAAGAGTGAACAAAATCTATATGTTGTGAATCCCTAATATTGTTAAACAGATGTCAATTTATTACCAGATGCATCTATCTGTCAGACTGGGTGGGATTATACATTGTTTTCAAATCATCATATTTACTGTTTCCAGTAGTTACAAACACTTTCAATGTGCATCATAATTGGATAACCATGTTTTAATTCTACATGAAATAAAGCATTTGTTGATGTTACCTTGTAATTTATGCAGTTACATTTCTTACCAAATATTCTGTATTGCACAATTCAAAAGCAATGCTATGTTCAAAATTATCCAAATTAAATCACAATTTTATGAAAATGAAAGCACATTTCGGCAACTGTCAGTTTCATGTGGACAACAAATTTCCTACAAACTTCAACTTTAAATTCATGTGCAAACAAACATCTCATCTGAACAGAATGCTCGGTTACCTGGGTATAAAAAAAATGAGTTGCTTATTAATTAGTTCTCAATGGGCTATCTTACACTAAAATGTTTGTTGTTAGACATTTTTCAGAGGTAACAAAAACATTTAAGTGTCCACTCTTAAAATAAGCAAAAAAACCACATAAATGAACAAACAAGATGGGCTTAAACAACATTCCATGTACATATTTATATGCTAGCTCAGAGGCCTATCTCACCATGCTTTTTATGTGAACAAGATCGCACTTTCACTTCTTGTACCTAATTTGCAGAGTTCTACTTTTACACTTTTCAGTAATTGTATCATTCATTAATGACTAGAAACAATATTTATTGTAAGAGGTATCTCAGTCATCCATCAGAAATTGTAAAGCTAACTTCAGACAGACAGAACTTGAAAAAGTATAAATAATTCATATATCACTTAACATGCAGGAATTGTGAAGGATTCAAACAATTAGCAGTTCATGATATCAGTGTCAAATAAAATTTCATATTCTAACTGAATTAACACCAAACATGATTATTTTGGATACTGATACCAACCTCTAATAGACCAGAGGGTAGCCAAGAAATATGGTCACTTCGAAAGTTATTTAAACCATTTTAATTATTTAAAATAGGAATCTGACATAGCAGCATTGTCCATATTCTACCATGTGTAATAAACTAAGGACAAAAATATCACCACCTGTCCTTTTATTATTTAAAAAATTGTTTTCTAGCCATAAGATAGTGATACTCAAAATCAACTAACTGAATTAACACATACATTTAGGCTCCAACGAATCACAAGTTTCTGATTAAATTATATATTCAAAAATGTTCAAATCAAATTGAATACCTTGGAGAATAATCAAGTGTATAAGATGCTGTTCGAGAAGGAATATTCAGCTCTAAAAAGGAAATTAGAAAGACAATAGAAATAACCACTGCACTGGGTGTACATATAGTGATTAACATGATTACACAACTTGACAAGGATGAAGTTTAAATAATACAACATCCTAAATATAAAACCAGTGCTAATATATATACATAGGTTGAACAGTGTAGCAGTTTAGTATTGTAGTTTAGTATTGTAGGCAATCAGTCTACATTTGGGCTAATAAGCAACTCATCAGCAAACTGAAAAATATGTGTGATAGAATATTATTTGATTAATAAGTTATTTATATAAATTTCATTTTAAAATGTTACTTTGTTTATTGTTTATTAATGTTAACAGCTGTCCATATACTGCAATATTCGAAATTCTGAATACACAAAATTGAAATCGAACTGAAGCTTCGCGACAATTTTGAATCGAATCGAATATACAAAGCTTCACTGGGCTCTACATGCACTATACCTGGGCCCTGTTGTTCAAAGCAAGGTTAGTTGAATATTTCAAAACCAAATTATAAATTATGACAAATAATTATTGAAGTGATATGTTAAAACTTAGTTTATTATAACCTAAGGTATTAATAAATAATCAAATCAGAAGTATATTTGAACCTTCTATGAAGATATTTTAAAGAGAAATATTCATCTACCCCATGGTTAGCTTAACAATGCTTTGAACAACTGGGCCCTGTCACACTAACTATTTGATATGTGATAGTTAAGAGAACTAGCCACTTTTCTAGAAACCCAGCACTCTCCATATGAAATTTAATATAACTATGCCAAAGCAAAAGTTGTTTTAATTATGTTCAAAAAAGTTGAATATATCTTAACAAACCTAACTCAATGTTCAGTGGCTATCAGCAATGAGCATTATAAAAGCTATTGTAAAACTGTTTTGTGGTAACATTTTACTGTCATGGCAAAAATATCAATTATACAGCAAAAGAATGTATTGGTTATTTAATGACACTACAGCAAATTTTTATTTCAATGGTTATTAGGTGTCAGACATGTGGTGTTTTGGCCTTTTAGATGAAACCCGCTAATACCACATAGGCAACTTTCTGACTAGCAGCAAAGGATCTTTTATAGGAACTTTCCTACAGACATGAGAGAATATAAAAACAAGTAGTACTCAGTAGTAGTAGACCACTGGTCGGTACAAGTGGCATACACCTACCCACTGAGCCTTGCTGAGTACTCACTTTGAGTTGGAGATGGTATCGAGATTAAAAATCCATGCCTCGACCAAGATTTAATCACAGTACCTCCCACCTGTGAATCCAACAGCTTAAACAATGCTAATATAACATTGGGGCTGGCTTTTATTATACAGTACACTAATTTTCTTGAACATTCATTGTCAGATTTAAAAGATTTAGTGAGGTCAATTAAGTGTTGTCACAACATTGTCTGAATTTCAAGGACCGTCAACTTTCTTTAGTTATACAAAATAATGCATCAACTGTAGAGCTGGACAGTATTCGGTATATACTATTCAGTATCAGCATTGTGTCAATACGAATTACCGTACCGAACAAATCTCAAAATACCGAACATTTCAGTATTGAAAAGTAAGTATTTTCACTATTAATTAAAACACTAAAAATACATCTGATAATACTACATTAACCACAAAATGGCTGATAATAAGGCGTGCGTGGGCATAGTACTTTCAAAGAATTGACAGAAAAGGCCATAACTTGGTTTTCATTTAGAGGTAGCTATACATAAAATACTATTTGATATCAGTACTATGTCAATACCGAATACTGTACAATTAAAGTGGTAAAAAAATGTTTTTAAATATCGATACCGAACTTTAAATGTCAATACTGCCCAGCTCTAATCAGCTAGCTATATGACTATCGTTGCGGTACTACAACAACAGGGTACTCACCAATAATGATGAGGTACATGGACTCTACACTGAAGTTTTATATTCGATACCACATGTATATTCATCCGAGTAATATTATTTGTTGGAAGTCAACCAACACCTGTTGATCATGAACATGTGTTCATTCATAAAAAGCTGCGTAGCATTCATTTCCATGACAACAGTAGCCATATTAACAGCACATGGTCCCACGTTATATATACTAGTATGTGAATGGATAATGTCACAAGCATATAGTTAAATCAATAAGTTTTAATACAATTGGTGGGAACTCCATATGGTAATGGTGATAATCACAAGTATGAGAACAAGCAGAAGTCTAGATTATCTCCAAACACTTAAGTCAATGACCCTAGTTTACATATTACTAGAATTAATGTAGTCAGATATTATTTATAGCCTTTTTTATGTTAAAATTAAATATTATTTACAATTCTCGCATGGAATATACTTTCTAGTATATTCAGTGTCAGTTCATAATTTAGGAGTAAAAGAAAGTTCCACTACTGTCTGAATTTCTATCTAGAGCCTTGTCAGTTCAATGAGACCTATACCATGCAAAAATATAACAAAGAAATAGGTAAGACCAAAAGACTATATTTTAATAAGTACAGGACTATGGGGGTTTTCAGTTATTTTTCAGGAAAATTTGTAAATTGTTTGAATCTGAATGAGGATTTCCTCACCACAATGTTAGAGCAGGCCAGCGGAATTGCACTCACCCGAATTGGTGAAAAAATCTCCCAGATGGATCATCATCAAAATCCACTAGCCTGTCAGACGACTCATCATTTTTGAGTTCTCTGATGTTTACTTCCAAATTCATAAAACCTTCTGTAAACCGTGCAGTGTCTGATGCAAAGTCGTTGCCATTTTAACTTTGCTAACATTCTGAAAATGAGGCCAAGTTCAGAAAACATGCTTTTTCTGTGTCTATTTACAGCATACTCTCCCATTGTTTTGCTTTGCACATGTCATCTGCTATGTCGTCTTGTTTCATTTTGCCATGTGCATTAACTGTTTGTGACATTTGATCGAAACAAGAAACACGCTTAAATAAAAATGTGGAAATATCTTGAAAATATTTTAAAGCCACCAGAAATGTGAACATTATGTGATAATTTATAGTTTCAAACAGAACATTTTATTAATTTATTTTCCCCTTTTTAGTTTTACTTGCAATACAAAACTGTACTTATAATTGGTTTGTTTTATGTGTGACAAATGAAAGTGGCCATGGGATTTTAATAAAATATCGGACTAGTGGATATTTTTATTTACTAGTCCGGCTGGCGATTAATAAAAATTATAATTCGACAGGCCTGTTAGAGGATGCCGTTATCTTTGGATACCAACTGTCATCACTGACGAAAAAATGAAAGAAATCTGAACTACACAACTTCTGTTTTATATTTTTAATGCTTTTTGTATCATTCATCCATGGTGCATTTCTTCCATGGATGATTTGGTCTACAGATCAACTTCTGACAATATGTCCATAGCCAAAAATACTCTTCACACAATTCATCAACCTAGTGCTTTTTGGGGGGGAGGGAGTGGGGTGGGGGGCAATTTATGGTATATTTCATCAACAACCAAACAAAGGGTTTGGACAATTTACCAACCATAATAATAAAGTAACCTTTATATGAATAGTCATTGTAGAAATTCTGATATTGATATATGTTTCATACCATAGCAGGTTGGAGTTAGGTGGAGAAAAAGCTCCTTTTTTAAGTATAATATTAATTTCACTGATTTACCTGTAAAAATAAACATGAAAAGATTGTTTGTACTCAGTGGACATATTCAGTTCCCTTTTTAATGACCCTTTTTCTAACTATATTTTAAATAAAATATACCAAATTTGAATAAATTGGTTACAAACAACAATATATTTTCTTAAATACTAAAGAAAATGGAACAATAATACCTTTGTTTGGTCGCTAACTTTCATCGCTGGTCAAAACTGCTAAGAAATCTTAAATAATCAGTATACATATATCAGTGACATGAGGTATATTTTTAGAAGTACTTGCAGTCCGAAGTATTACACAAGTCTACCTGTTAGCAGACTAGTGTCTAACAAGAACATCCAGACAGTCCACACAACAATGAGCTGCAGATCGCTTTTAGAAGGTGCCAATTACCACCACCAACAGGACCATTGCTGGACTCTATTGTCCAGAGGTTATTATAGCCAAGGTGGCATAGTCTCAAAACAGCTGGAGCTACAAACCAGCACCTTATTAAAAAGTGTTTCGCTATCAAGAAAATGCACAGGTGTGAAAAACAACGAGAAGATAATACAAAAGGTTTTCTTTGAAAGAGATTATTTAGTTTTCAGTTTAGTAACAGATAAATTGAAATTTGAGGGGAAATAACACATCTAATTAGCCAAATTTTTGGAGTGAAGCATTCAAAAGTAACTTAATCAAAAAAATAAGTTCAGTTATATTTAATAATGCCTCTAGAGCACATTGATTATTATTTTATCAGCGGCTATTGGACATCAATCATATGGTCATTCTGACATTTATTTTAGAGGAAACCTGCTGTGGCCACATAGGTTACTCTTTCTAGAGGCACAGATTTTCAGAGATAATAGAAATGCAGACGGAATCACGGAAAAACCTATCTGAAACAGAATTCCAGATTTTCTCCGAAAACATTATTACTTGTCTCCAAATACCGCATTTTATTAATTAAATGGATTTTCCAGTATCAGTTTGATAAAAAAAACAATGGTCGATACTTGAATACACTGATACCTACATGTATACGCGTTACGCCAAATTAGTTTGGTGCACAGACAATCATAAGTTGTTTACTGCGTATACTTCCGTCGATTTAAACGGAAAGAATGGGATGTTTTTAAAAGTTTTTTTTAATGTATTTTTTTCAGAAATTTTGTTTTTGTTACGCAAATTAAAGATTTATTTCATATTCATTATAATTTAAAATGATGAAAATTGGTTTTCACGTTTGGTAAATAGATACAATTAAAGTCAGTTTTATGTGATCGATTCTAATTATCAGAGATTTTCACCAAAAAATTTTTTTTACTGTACTCAATGTAATTACATATTAAAAAAGTTTCAATTCACGTTTTATTTTTTTTGTTTTTTTGTTTGGTTTCGTTTTTGTTATTTTTAATTTTTTTTGTTTTTCTTCCTGCATGCGTGTGTGTTTAATGGAAAATATTTCAATGGAACACAAAATGAACTTATAAAATTTACTGAAACGGAAAAACCCAGATTTTCTTAAATTCTGACACGGAAAATCAGTGCCCCTATCTTTCTGATAAGCAGTAAGGTTTTTTTTTATATACACTGTCCCACAGACAGCACATACCACAGCCCTTGATGAACCAGTTGTGGACCACTGGTTGGAATGGAAAATAGCCCAAACTGCCAATGGATCCACTGAGAAGGATCGATCCGACGACAGTCAACTTTACAGGTGGACATGCTACTGTTTGAACTACATGCTGCTCCTTAACTTAATCAAATGATATTTTAACAAGTCAAGAGAGGATTTCATTATTCAATACCATAACTTGTCTTTACATGTTTACCGCCACATCCTCGATAATACAATCTATCAAGAGGTGCAAGGCCCTTCAAGTCAAGAGTATGTACCCAAAGGAACTGTACTAAAACCGTAACTGAACAGACTATTACAAGTTTTCATTTCAGCAACTAAATTTATGTATTTATATCTTAATAGTAACTTTTAACAATATAATGAAAGTTGGGAAATATGACCAACTTCTGTTACATTATTCCTAGCAATAAGACATTTTTTTTTTACATCCTGATACTTTTTTTATTTTATACAAACTCTATATATGAGAACATTTCATTTTTCATTTAATAAACATATACACATTCACATACATATATGCACACATACCTGGTAAAGTTTAAACAATAAAGCCATCCATGAAAAACTAATCATTAGACTTTGTATGTTTCACATTCAGATAACACTTGTAAAATTTCGACATTTGATAACATAACTACAATGTAGATAACAGATAACCAAGTGGCGCTATCTACACTGGAACAGTTACCAGCCATAAAGCAATTACAAATAATACATTTAATAACATAACTAGTCCACATCTGAAGTTCCTGAGCATTTAAATTATATCTACATTTTGTTGTTTAACTCAGTAATATGGTAATATGCAATACTCCACCCTCCTCCAAAAATGTTTTGAACAGTTGTGTGTGTGTGTGTGTGTGTTTTTGTATATATAGTAAGTGTGTATGCTTTTGCCATGGAATTATAATATTTGTATTGGAGTATATTATACAATGCATCTGTTTGAAGATGAAAAAGAAAATCTAAATAAAAATATTGGTAAATATCTAGGATTTGACAAAAGTAGGATATGCTACATGGTGTTAACAACTTTTGGCTGTTTCCATATCATTTCATGCAATAAGTTTCTGACATACATCTTTCATTTTCTACTATCATCTGGTGGTTCTTCTGGGACAAAAAGAAACACCGTTATACTTTCTTTCAGTTAGCAGTTTTGAAACAATGCATCATAATTAAATATGTATATGTATGCACATGTATAAATAAAAAACAAAAATCAATGAGATTGTTTAATTCAATGTTTTTGAAGTATCCTTAGTAAATCGACGGATGAAAATTCACCAATAATTGACAATGGAAGTCAATACCTATGACGTCATTATTCACACCAAACTTTGTGTCATGCTTGGCAAGTTTTTGAGGAGTTTGTTTTTTCTACACAATAACAGTTATCGTAATTATGAAACCAAACAATCAGGGATAGAGGAATTCTGGATGGAGGGATTAAAAAATATTTAAGATATTTAATACTGATAGTTTTCCAAAGTCAGTTTCAACTACATTATAATGAAAACAAAGTAAAGTTTCTTTTATTTAATGTCTCTAGAACACATTAATTTTTAATTTATCATTGGTTACTGAATGTCAAACATACATGGTCAATCTTAGATATTTATTTAGAGGAAACACCCTGCCGCCACATAGGCTACTTTTTCCAATAAGCAGCAAGGGGTCTTTTATATGCACTGTCGCACAGACAGGAAACCACATTCTACGGCCTCTGATGAACCAGTCGTGTACTACTGGTTGGAATGGAAAATAGCCCATTTTAAATGGTTCCACTGAGAAGGATCGATGCTACGACCGGCAACTTCACAGGTGGAAACACTACTATTTGAGTTTGATGCCACTTCCTACAATGGTAACAGTTGCAACTAATAAAAATTGGTGGCCAAAGGGTGTAAGTATTCCTGACCAAGGATCAGGATCTACAAGATTTAATAAATGTGTCTTTACTTTTTAAAAACCAGTTATGTATTGTGAGTAAAATTAAAATGTGTCAATTATTGTCATACATATATATATAATCACTGGTCAGGGTTTTTTCATTAATATTTTGCTCACATTATTTTCATAATTTATTTTATTAGTATATTTAAATAATGAATAAACTTGTATGTGTTTTAAGAACTGCAGTTTTTTCAAACAACAAAGTCCTGCTTAGTGAGGGATCTGGTATTGCAATGTCTGGGGCTCTCAACCAATAAATAACAAGCTTCCATGGATACTGTTGATAAAATGCACAGCTGTATGTATCCCCTGATAGTATTTTCCACATACACAATGACAATTCTGTTAACAAAGCAGATGCTACCATGTGGGATAGAATGAGAATATTTTCATCAATTCTGACATAATTAGGAACAGCAGCCGTTTTTATTGAATCTGTTAACAGTGTTATACCTTTGATTGACATGCATGATCAATAAATGGATCACATTCTTTATAAATACATGTACATGTAAATCCATAAATGCACACTGTCCCATTCAATAAACGAAGGTAGTCAAATACCGGTAGTATACTTACTAATTTCAGGCACTTCAAATAAAATTAGTCATTTATTTATTAAGTCAGGGCTTACACGGTTCGAATTTCACCATGGCAACAGAGGCAAATGGCATAGGTGTCCCTCTTATTTGTCCTGAAAATCTGATGTTGTCAACAAAAAAAAAGGCTTGCCACCGTGCCCTCCACGTACATTCCATGTTGTATACATTTCTTTCCTTGTCCAATAAAAAGTGTAAAAACAATCATTTTGGTCTGAGAAAACTTGCCTTCGTGCCCCTCTTTTGAAGGAAAAGTTTGTCTTAGTGCCCCAATTGTTCTTACTAAACTGAAGGCAACACTTGCCGTACCCTCACAAAATTGAAATTCGACCTCTGGACTTAGATCAGAATTCTCTATACACATTTTTGGATATAACTATAAGTACCACTATGAAATTTAAGATGGGTCATATTCAAAAGAATTGCATTATTTCAAAATCAGCGAGCCAATGTTTAAAATTACAAAGTAAACTCCTCTGTTTTGTGACAATTCATTTTTAGAAATGGACCAGGAAAAGAGGGGATCCAATAGTCTAGTTCACCATTTGTGTATTCTCATTTTCTCTCTGTAAAGATGGTTTCACTCAAAATTTCACTTTTACCATAAGCCAACAAACATGTGGTTTAAACAGTTTTCTTTCGTAACAGCCACAATCAGATCAGAATTTATTGGATTTTTGAGACAATACAAAGCCTAAACATGTACATGTAGTCATAAACTTTGTCTTTGTATCAAAAAATACATATAAAGACAACTGAATGTCAACAATTGAAATTACTAGGAGTATGTTACTAGGCAACCGTTTCCTGCCCTTAGAGAAAAAGAATTGACTGAAATACAATTAGATGACAAATGCTCAGAAAATCAGTGTTGGGATTATTTGTTCTGTTTGTACTGAAAGAAAGATTAGTGCACACTAAACCAGATATAGATAAAACGATTCATACTGAGTTCATTATATATAAGACTAAACCAGACACAGAAAGTCAGTTACACAAGGGAGATAGTCAGTTACACAAGGGAGATATGATTCATACTGAGTTCGTTATATATAAGACTAAACCAGATAGATAAAGTCAGTTACACAAGGGAGATACGATTCATACTGAGTTCATTACATATAAGACTAAACCAGACACAGAAAGTCAGTTACACAAGGGAGATATGATTCATACTGAGTTCATTACATATAAGACTAAACCAGACACAGAAAGTCAGTTACACAAAGGAGATACGATTCATACTGAGTTCATTATATATACGACTACACCATACACAGAAAGTCAGTTACACAAGGGAGATAGTCAGTTACACAAGGGAGATATGATTCATACTGAGTTCATTATATATAAGACTACACCAGACACAGAAAGTCAGTTACACAAAGGAGATACGATTCATACTGAGTTCATTATATATTAAACCAGACACAGAGTCAGTTAAACAAAGGAGATACGATTTATACTGAGTTCATTATATATTAAACCAGACACAGAAAGTCAGTTAAAGGAGATACGATTCATATTGAGTTCATTATATATAAGACTGTGAATAATTAATTCCATGTTGTGATTCCATCCAAATCTCAAAATAGATGTATGCATCATACAACAATACAAAGTAATTTCAACACAAACAACAAAAATATTTAATCAAAGATTTTACTCAACGTTTATTTTAAAAGATGCATTGTTTTTCAAACAGGGCTCTAACACATTTTTCTTAACAACAAGTTTAAAGACTTTCAAGGTAGGTTTATTTGCAATTTTCAAAGACATTTCTTTTCATCTAAACAATGCATCTTTTTCATGTACAGAAAAACAAGCAAAATTCAATGTTATGTTCAGGGGAAGTCAGAAGAATAAATGGAGGCAGAGGATTGGAGTCTGGTTCTCTTTTTTGGAACAGATAAGACAGAAATTAAAGATTTTCATAGAATTTTATTGACAAACCAGAAATTCAAGACCTTGAAAATTATTTTCTTTAAATAGAGACTTTCAAAGATTTCAAGAACCATGTTCAAAATACATAGTTAGAAAAGAACAAGACACTAAGCATATTCATTTTTATTTCTTATGCAGTTTTAAATAAGTTAAACAAATACTTGTGTGCAACCTATCAAAGACAGATCCACAGGGAGAGGGTGTGCACAGAGGCTTGGAGAATTTTTAGTTCTATATTAACCAATTTGTACGGCCACATTAAAAGAAATATTTCTATCATACAATTTAAAAACATATATTTATATACAGTGAGACCTCGTTTATCCGGACTCCAGTAATCTGGAAACCCCACCATACGGATGGCCATTCAAGAAAACAGAACTTCCACTCTGTAAATGTATGCATTTGTCCAGAAGTTTGATTTTTGGAACTGGTCGGTCATAATCCAAAACAATGTACGAGAAATAAAGACAATTTGCTCTGTTTAACTGTACACGTTTTCTCTTTAATATTAAACAACAGAAAAGAAGTGATCACTTTTGACCAGTTGCGTAATCAATGCAAACCAACATGGCTACAAAGTGTTTCACACCAATGTTTTCTTAGCACTTATCAGGTGTTTATTGTATGAGTGCTAGTTAGAACAACTGTTATTTTACTGTTTTCTTGATTAAGGTATGGTGTATTATATTTTAGAAAGCAAGACGTAAATAACATTATATTATTGAACTGAATTGAAAATTATGTTCATGCTAACAACAATGAGACTTATGCATGTCAGCCGATCCAAAAGTTAAAATGTTAATAAATATTGTTTAAACCAACAATGATGTGAGATAAATCGTAGTATTTGTTCATGTACTAAATAAAATGCTTAGGCTATATTTCCGTTTCTAATTTTTTGGTACATTTATTTTTCAAGGAAGTTTTAGTAGTACGGAAATTCGTTAATACGGACACATTTCGGAAAAACGAGGTCTCACTGTATGTGTGTGTGTGTGTACATACATATATATATAACTTAGTTTTATTCTATATGTTTTAACAACAAATGATTATTTGTTATGCTACTACACACATGTATTGCTGGTTTTAATCATTTGTTGTAATTTATATGTTGTAATATATATGTTATATGTAGAGGTGAGGGTATGGTCACCACATTTTTAAAAAGAAATATTTGTTTTATTTAATAACCCCTCTAGAGCACATTGATTTATATCTTATTATCAGCTACTGGACATCACTCATATGGTCATTCTGACATATTTATTAATACTTTAGACAAAATCTGCAGCTGCCACATAGGCTACTCTTTTCGATAAGCAGCAAGGGGTCTTTTACATGTGCTGTCCCACAGGCAGGACAACACATACCACAGCCTTTGATGAACCAGTTGTACACCACTGGTTGGAACAGAAAATAGCCAAACTGCAAATGGGTCCACTGAGAAGGACATCACATATAGCAGTTATAATTTATATTCTATTTAGAGGATAACTACACCAGTTTCATTTTTAACTTTACGATTTTAATACAAAATTTGGTTTTGGGTTGAGACAAATGTTTTGGGGGAAAACATAAAAACTAATTATTTTGCAATGTATTTTTGTAACACAGAAGAGATATTTGTCTTCTTTCTTTTATTAATACATACAATAATGATAAACCCTGTATGCCAATACTTTTTTTTAAAACCTTATTTTTATTTCACCGTGAACATTTTTACAATAATTATTTTGTAACCAAATTCAGTTTATTACATTTCGTTTGCAAAACAAAAAATTATATTTTATGACTGTCAGTTTGAAACAGTGACACTGTCAGACAGTATCAAAACTCTGATTGTAAAGTAATGTTAAGATGTGATTTTTTGTACCCAAAATCCTACCAAAAGTTTTGTAATTTTGTATGCATTAATTTTGTTATGATGTTAGTATGCAAGAAAAAAATGTACTACTTACCTTTGTATTAATTTTCAGTATATCTAAAAGTCTGTATGGTACATGCACAGTGGAAGCAAGTGAACATTGGGGGACCTAACAAGGATATTGGGGGGGGGGGGGGTCTAACACATCTAGGCACAAAGTGCTGAGTGTTAAGTGGATTCGAGGTTATGCTTGATTCAGAATAATTGGGGACTAAAGCCCACCGTGTTCCGCCATGCCTGTGGTGTAACAATAATTAATTGATGGTTATTCAATTCAGGGGAAAATTACAATTTGCAAAATCTTGACACGAGGCCCATTTATAATTTTAACTACACAATGTTCTACTCATTCTAGGCTAGTTAGAAAATAAAAGTGTGTGGTTCCATGGTAGGGAGGGTGCTCCTGGCGCACGCCTACCCTAATTTTCGGAAAATGATTTTTTTTCATGTATTATAAACCCTTCGGTGCTCGCAAGGTCGGGCTTCGCCTTCCTTAATTGCCCCCCCCCCCCCAATCACAATTGCTGAACCACCCCTGATATACTAAATATGTACCTTGGACATGCTGTATCAGTACATGTAATGACTCTTTCAAAGAAATAGTGGAACAAAATGTTCAAGTTCAACCATACCACTCACAACACTCAATGTTATTGCTTCATTTCACTAGTGCATTTTATAAAGAATGGGGATGCGGGCAGAAACCCTTGCAGGTCTCAGTTCACATTTCACTAATTTCATATTATTTCAAAGTGTATTTTATTCAAAGATAATGTCACTGTAATTGAAAGTGTTCAATTTAAGTGATGTCACTGACACTGTTGTCAGTGTTGACATAAAATTAATTTATTGGATTATAATGCATCAGTGGCTCTTCAAACTTTACTATTTTCACCTGATCTAGTTAAACATAATTCCAATTAATACACTGTCTGTGTTGTTAATTACGCAATACAGATATAATGGGCGAATTATTCAGGTGGTTTGATTCTGGAGTTTTACGGTGGTCCACCATTGCGGAAGTGGGATATAATTTCCCGCGAAATTAGTCCCTTTAATGACCTAAATATTGTATGTTAGACCAATGAAACAATATATGCCTACAAAATAAAATTATGACATATACAGTGTAAAAATAAAACAGTAAAATGAAGTTCCTTTCATAACATTCAACTGAAAAAAAAATCTTACCAAACAACGTGTTCATGTGTCCCAGTTTACTTCGTTTAACATATGGACCGGAAATGACGAGTAATGCATGTCCACGTGATGACGCTAAAACGTTCTATTGAATGATCAACGTGTTAGCCCCGCCTTATTTCTACTTTGGTAAGTGAGGTATTAATAGATATATAGACAATGCCAGATAAGCAAAACATCAAATACGTAACTTGTCTGTTCTAAAATTCAATGATCCAAATCATAATAATTATTATAAAATATGAAACAGATTCTTTAAATAATAATAATATGATGATGATAATAATAATAATAATGATAATAATTTTTAATATATCATTAAAGATATTATTAATTCCATTTAATCAAATGTCGAAATGATGAAATGTATTTGGACACATTTAATTCGGGGTACTTTTTCTTCTGTTTAATCATATGATAAAATCCACTTTAACATATCATCAAACGTATTTTATCATACCATTAAATCAATTTAATGATTAAATATAGTACATTCAGACATGTATATGTTTAAATGTATTTAGTCATAACATCAAATCGATTTGATCACATGTTAAAAGATAGTTTTACATGTTTAAATAGTTTACCATTTAGACATCATCAAATCCTTTTAATGGTATCATCAAATGCATCTGATGATTTCAAATATAGAATATTTAAACATGTCATAAATGATTTGAACATACTAAATACATTTAATATGATAAAATTGATTTAATGATATCATTAAATACTGATTTAATGATATGTCAAAATACTGAAAACATTCCATGTGTGTGTGTGTGTGTGTGTGTGTGTGTGTGTGTGTGTGTGTGTGTGTGTGTGTGTGTGTCCGATTCTCGCATTTTATTAACTTTGAGTGAGCATCAAAGCTTTTGTGTAAAATTTAATCTATGCAATAGATATTTATTTCTTGGGTATTGCAGACTGAATAAAACAATATACACTATATGATGTTTAGTTTCATATTGTTTAATTGCGTGGCAGGATAATTGTCTTTAATGGCCAGCACAAACTGATTGACTCTGGATAGTTAGACAAAATTATTTACATATTAGCCAGTGCTGGATTAAGAAATGGGCTTAAACGCATATTCCCACGGACTCATGACCCAATTAATTTCCAAACAAATTATTAATTTGAAATATTTAAACATTTGATTTGTCCACAGAAATACTTAATTCAACTACTTACATAACCACCTCATCTCGCTTGTAATAAATATTTTTAAAATAATAATGAATTATGCTCACGGACAAATAAATCATAAACTCGACATGGAATTCCCTATACCTAGGTTCAGGTAAAAACGTCTTTCGTGATATAAAAGCTAAATCTAGTATCACAAATGCCTGTAAGTTTCGTAATTAATATTTAGAGCACAAATACCCTTTTCATTCCGTGGGAGTATGCCTTTAAGGGGTTACAGTCCGCCTTATAAAAAATATTTTTTCTTTAACTTCTTTCCTTTTGAAAATATTACCGATATTAACCATACCAAATTACTGCGCTAGACATAACATAGCTTATGTTCTAGAATTTTAGCATGGAAGGGTACTTTCATTGTTTTGTTTTTCTTTTATAAATGTATTCACACAATTTATATGAAGTTGAGGTGACTTTTACATTATTTATAACAAACATTGTTTTAATTACCCTGAGGCATTTGAAGGGAAGGGATGGGGGGTGTAAGGGACGCAATTTTTGCCCATGGCAATCCTGCGAGGCAACGTACAAAATCACTGTAACATAAAGCGAAAAAATTTACCAAGCTGTTGTGACTTAACATTACAGGCAATGAGCGTCTTGCTCAATTCCTAAAGAGTTATCACCCATTTACCAACTCTTATTTTCAAAGCATCATTATACATGTAAGTTGGTATAGAAAGGGAATTTCTTCTTAAAATATTTTAGATAACATTATCTATTACATTGTCTACTATAATGCATATCGAAACTTCTGTCAAAGAATAAAATGATATGTTTAAACGCATACTCCCACTGACCCTTGACCGTATTAATTTCCAAACAAATAATTAATTTTAAATGTAAACATTTGATTTATCTATAGAAATACTTCATTCAACTACTTACCTAACCACCGCATCTCACTTATTATTAATATTTTAAAAATAATAATGAATTATGCTCATGGACAAATAAATCATAAACTCTTCATGGAATTCCTTATGTATGGTTCAGGTAAAACATCTAGCATGATATAAAAGCGACATCTAGTATCACAAACGCATGTAAGTTTCATTCGTAATTAATATTTGGAGCATAAAGACCCTTAAATTCCGTGGGAATATGTCTTTAACACTGATAGACAATAAACAATCTAAGAATAATCTGTAAAAGATTTCAAAAGCTCGAGCCGAAAGAACATTATGCTAGACATACAAGGGCAAGGAAAATTGATTTTAAGAAAGATGAAGTGAGCCAGCTTTGTTATGCTGTCAGCATGAAATATAAAATTCAAGAAAACCGCCAATAATTTGAGTTAGCATTAATCTAAATAGTAATAATTATTTATATAAAAATTAATTAATTGGGGGAGTTATTGGAGATGGGCAGCTCTTTCAGGCAGATCAAGAAATAATTCCTCACCAAGAGGACTAGCAACCAAGTTACTAGTTGCCAAGAAAAAATAATTACCCCCACTCTCAGTGGTTGGAACCAAGCCACAGACATGTTTTAATATATGATATGCAACATTTGTTCAATACAGGGATTATGAATTTATTTTTGATTATGTGTGCCCCTAATAAATTTTAAGTGGAATCTAAACAAACATGTTTTAACAAAATAATCTGTAATACTGGTCTTTTATATTTCCCAGTCTTATAACCCTGTTGGTGCTTTGGCATTACACGTATGTCCAGCGTGTTGGTACTCATATTAAATGCCTCGTCTCACTGAAGGTGAATTTAAACATATTTTTATGTAGCTGACAGACTTGTTTCAGGATTTGCCTGTCCATTGTGATATCTCCACCTCCACACTAAAAGTTGTCAGCTTTGAACTTTGTGGTCATGGAAGATATAGCAACAAATATGGTATCATTTTATAGTTATGTTGATGAGCTTTCTGTCAATAAACACTACAGAAAAGAAATCTTTCCTTGTTGTAAAAATTAAAATGTTAGACATCTCATCATTTAGACATTTTATCTTTCACATAAATTTGGAAGACCTTTTGAATGCATGGTTAAAACAGCAATAGTACAACCATGTGTTTGCAATATAAGTTCTATGAGAATAAAGTACTAGACTGTTAACTTCCAAACAAACTTCAAAAATTCATAAACAAAATACATTACCAAACCTGCCTAAGTCATGGCTAATTACTGTAAATTGTACATTTTAACAGTAATTAATGTTTTCTCAGTATCAAGACTGTGAACAGTGTACACTTTGGCAGGATATGGTAATATATTGTTCTTTATGGACTTTTTGGGGTCTCGTCAGACCTAACAAACAAAAAATAATAATAAAATTAAAATAAAGAAGTTTTTGGTCAATATACTTCCTTCTGCTAATCAGTCAAATTTGCAATACTACTGAAACACTATCACAATGTTTTCAATAGTGCAAGTCAAACTGATAATAGTCATCCCTGCTTGTAAGGTGTTGGTTTGTCTTACCATACTGTGGTCAAACTAGTTCTTTATTTAGAGATACTGTTTTGTCTTGTCACAATATGTGAGCCTAGATTTACATGGTTCAGTCATGTAAGTAAAACCTATTAAGTTAGAACCTTACAACTCCACATAATTCTAGTCATGAATAGCATCTAAAGTATGCGGTCATATTGTCAATGCATGTCAAGACAATAAAAGGCTGTGTACAGAAGTAGGGCAAAAGTGGGATGTAGCTCAAACAGTAGTGTGTCTGCCTGTGAACCAGTCGGTTGCCAGATCGATCCTTCTCGATGGACTCATTTGCAGTTTGGGCCATTTTCTGTTCCAACCAGTGGTCTACAACTGGTATGTACTGTCCTGTCTGTGAAAAAGTGCTTATAAAAGACACTTTCCTGCATATCCGAAAGAGTAGACTATGTGGCAGCAGCAAGTTCCCTTTAAATAAATATGTCAGAATGACCATATGATTAACGTCCAATAGCAGATGATAAGATAAAAATCAATGTGCTCTAGAGGCGTCGTTAAATAAAACAAACTTTACTCTGGATTTGCTCCTCCCACTAATCAGGATCATAGCTTCTTAAGTTAACAGATTCTTGAAACACACACAATTACAACTTCACATAAAGTTTTTGTAAATATATTTTTAATATTGTCTGCACAACTAAACAGCAATGAACAAATTAATCAATGTCAATATTTTATACAATGTATTAACTGCTAAACATAGTAAAACAACTAATTAGCATACATTTATTAAACAAGCATTAAATAATTAAAAATTTAATTTCCATACAACGCATTTTGTTTTAATTATTTGGTTTAGAGATGTGTAAGGGAAATTTATTTTTGTAGGTTTTGTTTTTAAATGAAGAATTTATTTTAGAAAAGCAAATACATTTTTTTTTAAATACCCAAAGATTTGGATAGTAATAAACCAGAACATAAGTACAATTTAATTTTATTCTCAACTCGTCCATTATTTAGCAAAAATATATAAATAAATGAATTGATTGATTCGAAGGTTTTAGAGGAAAACATCTTTAGACAAAGTAATTAAAAAAAAAAAAAAAGCCAAACATTATACAGTGTATCAGCAAGGCTGTAACAGTATACCAATGGATATGCTATAGATACAGCCCTTTTCCTCAAAACCTTTTTTGAGTTCCACACTATAATCAGTCTTCAAAAAACTGTTTGTGGAAACTGTCAAACGAGAGTAGCATGATCCCTCTACGTTGCAAGGAACCCTGATCAAATTGTATATATATTAAAAATAAAACATTGTAATACGTTGTATTGGCTGTCATTTTGTTTGTCTTATTTTATTACATTAGGTTAGCATTGTTACATTGTAATAAAGATTACTCAGTAAACAACAAGGCACTTACCACACAGTACAAGCCTCATTTTTCATCAAATTTGGATTCTTTACAACACAACCATCCACTTTTTTCAACCATGCATTTTTTTCAGTGTTCTGTGTGACCAATTTCAAATGCTAATAATATAACAATTATCTGGACAGAGAAATACATTTGTATTCTCATATATATTGCCTGATATTTTTAAGTTGAAATTAAATATAAAATATTAAAATCAGATAGATTTTATAGGATTCTCATGATTTTCATTTACAGGAATATTAAAGGATTTAGATTACAGTATTTTTGATAAAAAAAACAAGTCCTGATGTACAAACACAACACGTTTGAATGACGAAACTTCAATATTGAAGAGGAACATTAATTTCTGTAAATTACTGAGATCAACAGAAGCCAAAAGAACTGGATCCTTTCTTAAAAATTAAATTAAGAGGCATGGATTCCTCTGTTGTTTCCTGTTTCAACTCCTTTAAAGCAGTCATTTGAGAAAAATGTTTTACTTGTTAAAAGCTAGACAATTTTCTCCACAAAATCTACATGGCCTTTAAGTAATGTAGTCAGGAAATACTTATTTTTTTAATCTTCTGTTCATAATGTCCTACATTAATCAATGTGGCAGCCATTTAAAAAGAGGCTCTTGTTACAAAAAAAAAAAAAAAAAATGACTTATGGTTTATAATGTAGTTCAGCATAAATACAATAACAAGGCAATAAACACACAAGTTGATTTTACACAGAAATGTTGATTTTCATTCAAAATAAATAAAACATAAAAACAATTAACTTTGATTTAATAGTGGTTTAATGACCCCCCCCCCCACAAATATATTGGGGGGTCAAGCAGTTAACTTTGTGATTGTTAAATGTTCCAAAATGACAAATTTGTTCTGAACAATGTCTGTGATTGGCCTCTTATTGCCAGACTTGTACTGGTAATGAATCAGTTGCTAAAATAACAATATTAATCTAAAAAATTTCTCTTTAATTTTCCTTATTCCAAACTGTTATCAAACAAGAATTTTCTTTTATGTAATTCATTTTAATGGGGTATACATTAAGATCTTGCAAATTCCGTTGACTGACCAATTAAAATATGAATTCTTCAGTAGTTTTGCTGTGCTATCATCAACATGCAGCTGTAAACAAGAAGAACAGTACATTGCAGATGTGATAAACTAAGCACAAACGTAATCTGATGTTATGGACAGTAAAGCGAAGAATACGTAACAAAAAGTGAGATTTTTAAAAAAATGATTTTTAAAAATCTAAATGTCTCTAACAGAGCCAACTTTTAATCTCTCTTCACAAAAAGGCGTCGCTCCACTCCTTCAAACAGGTGTAGCAATCTTGAGACTGTTTTGAATTTGCTGCTGTTGTTTCCTTCAACCACTCTTTAAACAATTCTTCATTTTTATTTAGCACCAGAAACTGTCCAAGTACAACGTAAGCCTGAAAATGAAATACAAATGTAGTTAGATCACTATGACTTTTTAATAATTTGTTTTATTCTAATGTTGTCCATGCATTTGGCTTCCTTTGCATCTAGAATATACTATAGTTATGGTATTTTAATACTTATAGCATAGAAAATTTTACACCTAATATCAGGTTTGGAGAGTTCAAGAAGTTTATATTGAAGTGAAGGGTTGTAACAGCTTATATGAACTTTGCTCCATTAGGTTTATGAAAATTATGCAAATGACCATTCATTTGTATTTCTGCACAAATCATGTTTTGTGTCTCCCATTTGTTAGCGCAATAAATCTAGCCCATAAAAGCTGCCATCTAATGGGTTTAAGGCAGCATTGTACTAATGTTCCAATTTGATTTTTGAAATATATTTATTTTAATGAATTGCTCTTGCAGTGCAATAAGAAAACAATTTAGTGATGGCAATTACAGTAGGTGCCATCGTTAATGTCTGAATTTCAAGGATTGTAAACCTTTTGTTAAGATTTTGCAATCCTACATGTATATAATTTGCCGAAGTAGTATCAAACTGACACTCAATATTTTGAAAACTACAGTAATCACACATTTATACCCTGTTAAATCCTTCATTTACAAGTCTTTCTCCAAGAACTTTTCCTATTCCAGCTAACTCTGTAACTGGTTTATCACCCATTGGCTCAGCAACAAAATTTTTGTGTTTCTGTGATGTCGAAGACATTTTTCTCTGCTCTTTCTTCAATTCTGAAAAAAAAAGATTTATATTTGCAAATATATACCACGTCTTCAGATAATGCCAAGTGACAATTAAACACACACAGCAATCTGAAAAAGTGTAGGTGCATTAAGCAATATATTAAGGAAAATAGTACATTTTGCTATATATGGCAATATATATTTTAAGTAATTACGGCAGGGTTTCTAGAATACGGTAGCCCAACATCCATGGCTAGTATTTTTTGCGGTTGGGCTACCAAATAATCACTTTCCACTAGCCTAACAGCTAGTGGAATATCAAAAAAAAAAAGAACTAACCAAACAATAATAATTTTAAAAAGTGATATTAATATTGACGATACGTTTTTCCGCTCATTCGTAATTCATTCGCAATACAACAAACTATGTTCAGTATTGGAAATCGCTTGATATGTTTTTTTCAATAAATAAAGTCCTATTAGTCTGGAACACGTCAAATAACTCGCAAGCGTAATCTACAACAAAAAAAAGACAGTCCAAGATTTCTGTTTCCAGCAAGATGTCGTAATATTCCGAAGTGTGACGAATGGCTTCCGGTCAAAACTAATAAAACTTTTCTGTTCTTTTATCGTTAAAAATACAATTATTATAAGTAATTAATGTATCCATTGTTACCTATTACATTGAAGGCAGGCCTGGAAATAATTATTTTGGTTCAGCTGGTCAAAATGTCCAGCATCAGTCAATTTGTGCCGGACATTAAAGGAAATGTTCCTGACATACAATTTAATTGAATAATTTAAACAAAATATGCAATTTAGTTTTTATGGTATATGCTTTTTATTATTTAATTCTTTATAATTTATTCAACAGACACAAGCTGCATCAAATTGACTTTTTTTTTACTAAAAGTTAAATTATGAGTGTTGGACAAAATGACTTACACTATTAGTATTAACTATCAAATCTTCCCAAATGACAAATTTGTACTGGTCTTTGTCCTTAATAACCCACTTATTTCCAGGCTTGTGAAGGTAATAATTATTTTACTTTAGGTTGTCAGTTTTTAATCTTCGACTGACTCAGTCATCCGCGATGTCTGAGACAGTCGGATTGCACATGGCATTTTTTGTAAATAAACTTGTAGGTCACTCTCTGATAGATCTGTTGGTTTTGAAAATGGTGACACTAATCTTACAATGAATCAGGGTGCAGACACTTGCATTTCACGTATTTAAGCCATTCAGATTTTCTCCAAATGTGAATGAACATACTTTCTCGTTTTTCTGACGTGCACATTAATGCAAATTTTTTTCTTATTTATTATTTTTCCACTTGCATTTCCTTTACACCACAGTGTACATTGCCACATAGTTTCAAATCGAACATTAAAACAACAAAAACACATGTACATGCCTGGAAATAAGTGGCTGGTCAAGGACATTGACCAGAACAACTGTTTCAGTTTGGAAGATTTGACAGTCATAAAGTTAATTGTGTCAGTCATTTTGTCCGAAACTCATGTTTTAACTTTCAGTAAAAATAACATTTCTGTATAAAGTCAGCATGATGCAGCTTGTGTTTGTTGAATAAATTGTGAAGAATTAAATAATAAAAAGCATATATGATAAAAACTAGATTGTGTATTTTGTTTAAACCATTCATATTAAATTGTGTTGTCAGGAACATTTTCTTTAATGTCCAGCACAAATTAACTGATGCTGGACATTTTGACCAGCACTACTAAAATAACTAAGCTGTTACAGGGGGTGACTGGATACTTTTGAGGGCACTGATGATTATTATGAAAAAATAATAATCTGGTGGATGAATTTGTCCAAACTTAATTTTTGGTTGTTTATAACGTGTATCATAAACTAACCTAAAAAATAAAATTGGTGGACAGTATATCTTAGGGTGATCCATGGACAAATTTTAAGTAGAAAAATCATCTGTGTGTGAAATGTACCACAGATAGATAATCTAGAAAGTTTTTAATGTTGCCTGTCGTGCAAACCTATTAGTGCTGTCTGTGCTGTAAATGAACCCTAACCACCCCAATATAAAATAGTGGTTAGACAAGTGAGGATATGACACATTTTCTAGTGTAGTGTTTGGAAAGATATTTGACAGGACCCCCTTCTTCCACCCTCTTCGTGTATTTGTTCAGAAGAGGGATTGTTTTGATGTTACTAGTATTTAAAAGAGCAAAGCTAAACTGACCCTAATAACAGTGTTGGAAATTCATTGAGAATTGAGATGGTCACAAGGGCTCCAAACTTTGAAAAGTTGGTGGACTTACTGAAAAGTTGGAGGACCAACCTATTTTTCAAGTATTACCTACCTACAAGTTGTTTATTAAAAAAAATTGTAAGGCAGGTGTGTGTCAAAAATAAACTCCAAAAATACGGAGAGTCTATGGATAAAATTTAGAGATTCCATTGTGAATTATGAAGAGTCAACATTTGAAGTTGAAATTATATACTCAATACAACATTATGTCTATTTTCATGTACAACAATTTCACAACACAAAAATAATTGCAATTAAATATAGTTTTATTTCATAATCAAAGTTCATACTGATATATATCTCTCTTTTTTTTCATTCCATTATTACAATTCAATTGATGCAGGTTTAAAGTTACATACATGTAGCTAAAAATATTAGTGATCAACATATAAATATTTTGTAACTGAACGATTACCAACTAATTATACATTTCAAAAATGTTATTCCTATGCATCTTCTGATATTGTGAGAAAATTGTACATGTGTTATGACATAGAAATAGCATGAAATGTATGTACAAAAATCTATGGTGTGCAACCTTCTCACCATGTAACATTTACCGTCATTTTTGTTTGATTTTTTTCAGTGATTATTGACACAATTAATATAAATGTTTGCATTGCTGAATTACAGTTAAATATCTGAAAAATAAACTAATATGTACTTTGTGGATGCTACTGTAATTGCTTTGAAAATTAAGCAGCCCATTATTATGCTTGGAATGACCGATACTCGACGGTGTTGTGTTTCCGTTAGTCACCTGTTTCCATACATTACACTATCAAAGTATTAACTCTGTATAGGCCAAACTACTTCCCTATTTTAAGAATTAAAATGTCGTCTTAATACACGCAGTATATATTTGGGTTTTTTTTCTTTTAATTTAAAAATAAATAAATTGCCTGCCGTGCATATGGTGCATCCCATCCATAATAGCTGCATTGTTGACCCGAGGTATCATGTCCACGAGATACTTAGACTCTAAGTAATACCCGGATTATACCGAATACACATTCTGTTTTAATGCTTTCGGGTGTTCTACCAAGGTACTGTGCACATGCATCGTCATTTTACTCATTAGCATACTACGTGTGTTATCCGTGTTGATGGCCACAAATCTGTGAATGAAGCTTCTTTGCACATGTGCGTAGTGACTACTTCCTCGTACAAATGGACAGAATTTGTTTGAGTTTAACCGTTCAATAAAATCAAGACAGACAGACAAACATATATTTTATTAATCAATGAATAAACAACGTGAATCATTTCCCCATATGGCTAAATAGCGTGTCATTGGAAGGTATTTAATTATTATGTCACCGTAGCCTATCCAGACATGGTGGACACACAGGCTACCAACTTTGAAAAATTCGTAGCCCGGCCCAATTTCAGGTGGACTCGGGCTCCTGGCCATTTCCAACACTGCTAATATAATGATAAGAAAAAAAATCATACCTATTTTAGAAAAAAAATAAAAACCCACTGAATACGAGTTTATGACCATTCAAATAATGTATCATTAGCTGATACTTCAACTACTCCCTGTATATCTCTTTTCAAATGCAAATAAAGTAATTTAAAACATCATTAGATATTATGTAAAATCTTCCAAATGTTTTCCAAGTTTAAGAAAATATACATATGTGACTCATTCCTGCATGTGGCACGTATCTATTTTTAGACATCTTTTAATGAAAAAATCATTACATGGTTCAGATTATAGCAAAAATGCATGGTTTAACATCTATATTTTATAATCCATTTACTTTAAATGATGGTTTCTACCATTAAAGTGCTGAAATCATGACTTATGTGGGACCATCTTGAAGCTAGAGTGCCAAGAATTCTCTGAAATTGTCATAAAATGCCCAATTTTAGAATGCACTACTATGGGAACCCTGTTACATGCAGTGTCAGTGTAAAGCAAAAACAGTGAGCTTTGACATCATTACAAGGAAACTTTCTGAAGATATCACCAGGGATGAATAAATAGTCTCTATACATCATCAACAAAAGGGAGATTGTTACTATGCTTTTTTGTCAGTTATGATTTACCTGATTGGCTGAATCAGTGCATGTGATCACTTTCACGCAATGCATTCCAGGATAATATTATTTGGGTGTGCACATGGAAATATTTACTGTGTTTTGGAATTGTCCAGTTTCGAAGAGATTCATTGTATTTTGACTGTGGGTTTCACGCAATGCATTCCAGGGTAATATTATTTGGGTGTGCACATGGAAAAATTTACTGTATTTTGGAATTGTCCAGTTTCGAAGAGATTCGTTGTATTTTAACTGTGGTTTTTTTTAATAAATTTTGTGCTTTGAAACTAATAACTTTATTTTATTCATAAAAGAGTTCTGCGTATTCATTTTGATAAACACAGTCAAATTAAAGCAAGAACAAAGCAAAGACGTTTCTGTTTAAAATATCACACATATCACACCTGTACCTTTAGTCTTATGATTATAGGCATTTTATTGTCACTAATTAGTACCGGCAATTCATGTGAACTAACAATGAATTAATGATTTTATTCATAAAAGAGTTTTGTGTATTTGTTCAAATAAACACGGTCAAAGCAAGAACAAAGCTAAGAAAACTTGTTTCTGTTTTAAATATCACACCTAATTGTCCTTAGTCTCATGATCGTAGACATTTTATTGTCCCTAATTCGTACCTGCAATACCTTTCTAGAGTGGGCTCTAAGGATTAGCCAAGTTTATGTATTGCAGAGGTTTATTGCGAAACATCAATAATTAATTATATATTTTCATAAGGAGAAATGATGTGTGCAAAATATTGTGTTGATAAAGAAGGATTTTGAACATTGTTGCTAAGGACTTTCAGTGAGGTTTGGTTTTAGGCAATTAACACACTGGTCATACGTGTAATGAGTATGCGGTAGAGTACTTCTTTCGTGGTGCACATTTTTTCAGACCACCCATGCAAATTATCAAATATCTGGTTATTTCACATATATATTTACGATATATATCGGCGATTCTTTCAAGCAAAC